>JACCGJ010001478.1:0-129890 GCA_013407085.1 Atriophallophorus winterbourni | reverse complement strand
ATATAAAGATTCGTAAACCAGTAGAGCGGTTAGACTCTAAATTAGGATTACAAAACAGGCGATCAAGGGTTTAAATTTTGATTTGTTAGAAGAATGTGCTTAAACAGACAGGACATTGGTAAATTGCGAAATCACAAACGGCTGTAACCCGACTAACCATAGCGAATATCCCACTTCTGGCTGATCAAGCCTTCATAGGTGAGCTGACTGAGCAATGGAGTGAGACAGTCAACGGAACGATCCAAAATAATCAGCATGGAGGCTTGACTTCCCATGGCACTTAACGGGCAAGTGTCTGATTTTGAAACCTCTAATTCTTGCCTCATGCTCATCAACATACGGGTGACTTCCTGTGATGAAATGGGGGTAGTGCGTTCAAATAGTTATGTGTGAAATTGGAAAGACTGGTATGTTTAAACGTGTAATAGAAAAAAAGTTTCGATGGAAACGTAATAGTGATGTAGAAAGATTGCTAGGGGTAGGAATACGCTAAATGTAATTAAATTAATACTTTTCGACAGTTTATTGCGCAAATGGCAATGGATGAGAAAATACCGAACTGCTAAAATTCGGACCCTTTTTTAGTGAATGCTGCTTTGCCCACAACATTAGTCAAATAAAAATAGAGAAAACGAAAAGCAAAGTACAAAACTTCTTCATTACACACCACTACCAGTTTCGGACTATTCGTACAAATCAGACGGGGACACTACACATATGAAACCACCTATTTGGAGCAAAACAAAGTACCGAACTTAATGTATTTATGAAATCACAAGCTAGACAAAGTGCCGCACAGTAATAAACCGCGCGTAGGTTAAGACATTGTCAGGTTGCCCAGGCTTGGACAGATAAAGGAACTGAAAATAGAAATATCAGTAAAACGTCAGCGTGTATCCCCATGCACTTAACCACCAGTGACAAATCAGCGTAGCACGGTGTAACAAAGGCAGTACAGAGGTACTACACAATTGCACATCAGTGCACCATTTGAAAATCCATGCAAAGTGCAAGACTGAGCCTCAGCTGAGATACGGTCAAATTGCCCAGGGGTAGACAGATATGTGAAAAATATAAAATGGCAGATTTTGAACGTATGTAGACGCATGAAATTACAAGTATGATCCAGTCAGTGTCGTGCAGTCAGACTGCACTTAGTATAGAAAACTATCACGATGCCCGAGCCTAGACAGATATAGGAATTCAAAATAGAAATGGCAGTGAGACTCCAGCTTGCTTTCACAAGCCACTCACTACCGGTTGCAAGTCAATTTATCACGGTAACTACTAAACATAAAAGTGCTGCACGATTGCGGCTGCTTGCTTCAGAATGTGGAGAGTAAGAAGGATTTTACAACTCGTGAAAGAACTGCAAACAAGTGTGGGAAATGTAAGCTGATCAATACAATGATAGCCATAGTTGAATATTAAAATCAATAAGTTAAGACTTGTTTGAACGCAGGATGTAAAAAATAAGTTAAGCTCAAACATGATTAGTTGACGGACGCTAACGTTTTCGCGGAAAAGTTCACTGGATGGGAGACGGGCATATACGTTCAAGCGAGGGTGCGGCACGCTTAAGATTTTCATACATAAATTTAGTATGGCCGACCTACTGTAACGAGTTCGACTTCTCAAAAACGAATCGCAACTAGACGAAAAACAAATTCTTTTGAAAAAATCCTCATTTGCACGAATTTCCAGCACACACCCCATAATCGTTTGCAATCATCAGGTACAAACGTAGGATCAGGTTCCGCATGCATTGAAACATTAAAAAATGGTAATTATACTAAACAAGTTAACCCGAATGCTAAAATTGACACGTAACTCTCATTATCAACCTCGGTATCGCGGACGTCTTGGCAAACCCGAATGAGAAAACAAAGCAATTGGTTGAAATTCGAGTTGAGAGTCAATGCTAACCTTGGCTTTATTCCCTTTGGAACGGATAATCGGGAACAGTCCGAAAGTCTTTTGGAACCGAAGCAAGCCTTGCACGAAGTAGTAGATACTCTGTTGGTGCTGCAGCATCGCATAATCCTGAAGGATAATATTGAGAGAAAAATATTTACCGCAAAACAATTTGTTTCCTCCATCGAAAGAACATCTGTGTCTATAGGCAACAGCGTGACCTGAAACTCGTAAATAGAGGATATTTTTCGAATGGTATCGTTTTGTTTCAAAAAGTTTTTGCATGCATAAGATAGCGCCGGTACCACAATCAAATGATACTCTTTCGGAGGTTTTTTGTAAAACTTCATATCCCTAAACGCCTGGTTAGCAATGAGAACATGTCCGGAACCTGGAGATGAATGACTGAGCACAATCAACGATCTTGATATGTGACGATATGATAAAAACCACCGATTTCGAATCTGGGGGAGAACACGCGGCCTCGTTTTCTTCTAAAAGAAACGAATTTGACACTCCATGCTCCTGAAACAGAAGATGCACCACCAAAGGTAAGCTCACTTTCAGGATTGAATGTCCAACAATGATACTCAATGGACTCATAATGCATCGTTCCCAATAAATGACCTTAGGGTTGGGGAGCGCATCAAGTTTTTCCAAAAATTCTTCTCGATAAGCAGATTTGAATTCATTCAAATTTAAAGTACCCATTGAGGCAGCACTCCTGTAAGGATAGAAATTCGTATAGAAACTAATGTTATGATGCCTGATCTCAAAAGTTACGAAAGCAGCATGCTTGGGTTATGTAAAAGGAAGTTGATGGATCTGCGTAGTGAATTTTACGAGTAAATATCACAGGTATGAAATCCAAACGATTAATACGTTGTATGGTATGAAAGCACAAGCCTGATCCAGGCAAAGTGCCGCACAGTCAGAGACTGCGTTGTAAACATTTTCCGCGGCCTTAGACAAACATTGTGAACCAAAGCGGGATAGAAAATTGAACAATTAGTTTACGTTTGTCGTGTGTACTTGTGCATAATATCGCTATCAGTGTGCGATATCTAGAGGGCATCGCAATACGAAACATTTACATGAAACAAATGAATTGAATAATAGGAACAATGAGCAAAACTACGCTTGAGTGATAGGTAAATTAATTCTTCGAAAATTCTATCATAAATTAATAGCAGCACCAACAATAGTATGTGATGGAAATGCAAGCAAACGAGCTTTCTTGTTAACAGCATACTTCGTTTGATAAACACTAATTGTAAGATAATGCTACGCCATTCTATTGACGTATGCTAAGGAAGCATCAGGCTGGATTACGGCATTGCGTCGCTCTTAAAAACGGTGGATGAGAAGTGGGATTGAATCAATAGTAGAGACTCGCTGGCGTGACAGTGACGCAAACAAAAAAGCAACTATGAGGGCGTCGCTCTGCTCATTCGGAACACTTGATTGAATGCATGTTTCATTCTATGTACAGGCATCTCGTCACAGGGTGTCTGCGCCGGGTCTACTACAGGTCCCACACGTCTAAATCTTTTTAAGATCTAGACATATCAGGTAAGGAGTTAAAAAACGCTACTATTGATTTACACTCCGTTTCACCGTAGTATAAGACAGTTTGGAATGCAACGACTACTTTTCGTATTTTCAATGCCGGATAAATGATACCATGGCCCAGTTGAATTCAATTTATGGTGTCAGAAAATATGAAAAAGTTAATTTCATGTCCAAAATTTTTTTTAATAGTGTCCGGAAATTGTTTCGATAATATACGGCGAAGCATGATTTACATTGGGTCACAAACCCATTTTTTATATTTTCTTCTGGCCTTTGGCAATCTGACAGTCTCAATGTGGCAATTCGGTTAACTTTAGGCACGTTAGTATTTACAACAATTGGTCGAAAATATCGAACACCACAATTAGGAAATCACGTTGGAGTCTATTAAAGTTCTGTTGTACCGATTAGAACCGCATATGCATGTAGGCAATGCATAAAAACTGATCAGAACAAAACAGACGTGCGGTTATATAGCGTTTCAGAATGCTCATCTAGAACTATGGCAGTGTATGAAAACACAAAACCCTGTATTCCAGCAAAGTGTTATAAAGTAATAAACTGCATAGAACTAAGATATATATGTTATGGGATGAAAGCACAAGCCTGATCCAGGCAAAGTGCCGCACAGTCAGAGACTGCACGCGGGCTGAGATACTGTCAGGTTGCCCAGGCCTAGACAGTTATAAGAAAGAAAATAGAAATGGTAGTGAGATTCCCGTGTGTTTCAGCATGCAGCTCACAACCAGGGTCAATCAATTTAGCACGGTGTTAGCCGCACAGCACAAAAGTACTGTACGATTGCACATTCGTGTCGATTGCACATTCGTGTTAGCTGAACAACACTGACGTGTTGCACGATTGCACATCAGTTCAGTTTGCGTATGACAGTTTGTGACTGTGTTGTGAATCAGGCGTTGGATAATGTTCGATGGTATGCCACGGGATGGCATGGCATGAAAGCACACGCCTGATCCAGGCAAATTGCCGCAGTCAGAGACTGCAAGTGGGCTGAGATACTCTCATGTTGCCCAGGCCTAGACAGATATGATAGAGGGGGATGGAAATGGTAGTGAGACACCAGCGTGTTTCAGTATGCAGCTCACTACCGTTGGCTAATCAATTTAGCACGATGTTAGCCGCACAGCACAGAAATGCTGCACGATTGCACATCCGTGCCATGGGATAGCGCACAAGAATATTGCAGCTCAAAAATCTTACAAGCTTGAATATTGTGTACAGTGGGTCGGATATGATTGACTAGCGAACTTGAATACCGTTTGGACAACGCCATTATGAAAATAGACTGGAATCAGAATCATTCATTAGAAGCAATAGAACAAAAGTTCCACATAGGCTCATCGAGTTTTATGCAAATATACAACGAAAAATAACGTAAATAAACACGGGTTGTCATGAGTAAGTTATTCACATGAAAACAAGTTACCAAAGAGTTCATCAAAATTCATTTTAAAATTCTTCAACGAATTGCTGTACACAACATTGTCCGGAAGTGAATTTCGCTGTTTGATGACGCGCCTTTCAACACACATGAGGTGAGATATAGGTACGCATTTGCTCGGTGATTATCAACTGAAATGAGCTGATATTGAACGTGACCTGGGTACAATTGTGGTACGGTCGATCAAATCCAAGGAGGATACGAACAGAAAAGCTGGTGCTGAAAACCATGCATGGTGTATGTATGAAAGCACAAGCCTGATCCAGGCAAAGTGCCGCACAGTCACAGACTGCACGTGGGCTAAGATACTGTCAGGTTGCCCAGGCCTAGACAGATATGAGGAAGAAAGAAGAAGAAATCGTAGTAAGACTCCAGCCTGTTTCAGCATGCAGCTCACTACCTCTGGCCAATCAATTTAGCACGGTGTTAGCCGCACAGCACAAAGTACTGCACGATTGCATATTACTAGGAGCCTATGGTGACGAATTGCGCACGTTTTTACCTCTCGCAACAGGTTGAATAACCTGTGAACATGCTCTCAAGCTCCAGAAGCGAAGGATAAAACGCCAACGGCGAGAGTTGTTAATATGTGGAATGCACTTTCGGGTAAGGTTATTGCAGCAATATCTGAAAGTCTGTTCAAGCAGCAAGTGGAAATGTACCGCCTGAAATCACTGGGAAGTTGTAAAACACTTGACAGGATTTCTTCACCTGAGGTTCTCCTTGACTATGTTGCTAACAGGAAGAGATGCGGCTTACAAGGGCTTGACCCTTTGTCATCTATCAAGAAGAAGAAGAGGTCAAGAATCGAACGCACGAGCTAAAATAGTCATTAGTGTATTGTGGAATAAAAGCTACAAGGTTAGCGGAATAACCACAGGATAGTTAACACGTGGGTCTGAAGAAGTTTCAGCAGTTCAGCAAAATGGTGGGAGAGCAACGTACTCCATATTGGTCAGGACGAAAAACACTGTGGAAAGAGGGAAAGATATGGTGCAGTATCACAAAGATTATAATCTTTATAAAAGCATAAAGAATTGAGTATCGTCTGATCAAAATGGATGTCAATATGTTCTATGAAAATATTAAGTGAATGGACATAAATGACCGAAAGAGGTAGCCCATTCCAAGCACAAGGAATCCGGATGGCGAAGGAGTGTTTGCGGCAGTTCAATCTACTGTGTTGATATGCTAACTTCAGGTGCTGACCAGTATTTCCCCAGTGTGAGGCCATTTCAAGCATATCCCTACATGGATGAGCTTCTTTCTTCAATATCCGGTACGCAAGGATCGCCACAGCAGCGACGGTAGTTTGTAAAGAACAATTATAGAGTTGTAAGACGTTCCAACGAAGCTGATGAGGCCAAGACCCTTGACAAGCTTTCAGAACGTCTCTGTGGTTGTTCTAAGGCATGCTGGTCATTTTTGAACCATGGTGTAGAAAAGTCAAGACAGTGACAGCCACTCCACACATGGGTTCCAGAAGAAGACAGCATACAACAAGTGTGGCCTGATGTACGCCTGAAGAAGAAACGGAAAGAAACGTGGATCGATTGTTCCCAATTTTTCGATTTGACACGGTTAAAGCTCTACTACACTGAGCAAAACGACTCAAGTAAATTTGTACAATCACCCGATTTTTTATTGCTTTGTGACAGTGAGCATCTTGCCACCAACGATATAGCTAGGGTCGCCAGGAAGATGAAAACGTAATGCATGGTTTTTATCTGTATAAAACGGTGAGCGGTTGATCGTAGACTATGCGTGTAATGAATTCAGGTCGGATTGAAGGTTTCTCGTATCGGTAGGATAGTTGCTGACTCCCCAAAGCTTTATATCATCCGAGAATAGAAGAAACGGTGATTCTATGTACCTTCCTATGCCGTTGATAGAAATCAAAAATAGACGCGGGCCAACGGATCCTTGAGGCACTCCACACTGAATTTGGAATGGCTCTAAAGGATCTGTCTAACACGTACCCCAATATTTGTCGAACGCAGCCACCCAGGAGAGCAATACGGTTTGAATGCCTAGTGCTTGCAGCTTCTTTAGTAATAACGCATGGTCAACTCAGTCTTAGAGAAATCCAAGTAAATAGGTTTACACCCTGACCTTCATCAGCAGATTTAGTCTGGCAGTCCCTGGCTAAAAGTAAATTGGAGGTACAGAAATGCCCCCTACGAAATTTATGTTATCTGCAGTGATAATATTGGAACTATCCATAAAAGACAAACTTTCATCAGCAACAATCGAATCTACCACCTTGAAAAGCACTAGGATCACTACGGTTTCCATCGTTAAAAATTGGAGTGGTGATACATTCCTTCCAACCAGTAGGGTCTTGTGTTATCGATTGTTACCGATGAAATTATGGCTTTTGTGAATAGTTCCTATATTATCGCTGCAGAACAACATGGATTTCGTAGAGGGCATTCTTATACCACTAATTTGCTTTTAGCCAGAGACTACTGGACTAAAGCTGTTGATGAATGTCACGGTGTGGACATCATTTACTTAGATTTCTCTAAGGTATTTGACCGAGTTGATCATGCGATATTGCTTAACAAGCTGCAAGCACTAGGTATTCCACCCGTATTGCTGTAGTGGGTGGCTGCATTCCCACGTTCGCGAAACCTTCGGGTTCGTGTTAGACAGACCCTTTCAGAGCCATTCCCAATTCAGTGTGGAGTACCTCAGGGGTTCGTTCTTGGCCCGTGTCTATTTTTGATATTTATCAACGACATTGGTGGGTACGTCGAATCACCATTTTATCTGTTCGCGGATGATATCAAGATTTGGCGGGTCATCAACTCACCCAGCGATACAAGGAAACTTCAATCCGACCTGGATTCATTACACGCATGGTCTACGATCAACCATTCAACATTGACAAACGCCATGCATTACGCATTCGTCTTCCTGGCAACCCTGGCTATAATCTGGGTGGCAAGATGCTCACTGTCACAATGCAAAAAGATCTCGGGGTGATCATACAAAATGACTTGGGCTGTTCTGCTCAGTGTAGTAGAGCTTTAACCGTGGCAAATAAAAACGTTGGGCTTTCAAAGCGTGCGTTTGGAACAATGGATCCACGTCTCTTTTCGTTTCTTTATCAGGCGTACATCAGGCCACACTTAGAGTATGCTGTCTCCGTCTGGAACCCATGGTTGAAACGTGACCAGCACGCCCTAGAACAGCCGCAGAGACGTTATACAAAAGCTTACCAAGGGGCTTAGCTTCGTCAGCTACGAGGAACGTTTTAGATCTCCACAAATGTTCTCCACAAACTATCGCCGTATCCGAGGCGATCTGATCCTTGCGTATCGGATATTGACGGAAGAAACTCACCCATGTAGGGGTATGCTTAAAATGGCCACATACTCAGCCAATCGTGGTCATCACCTGAAGTTGGCACATCTGCATAGTAGATTGGATTGCCGCAGAAACTCCTTTGCCGTCCATATTCCCCGTGCATGGAACGCACCACCCCTTTCGGTTATTTCTTCCCTATCCCTAAATACTTTTAAAGAAAACCTTGACCTCCCTTTTATCATACGATACACAATTCTTGATTATACTTTTATCACGATTACATTCTTTGTGATACTGCACCATATCTTTTCCTCTTTCCACAGCGTTTTCAGTCCCAACAAATATGGATCACGTTTCCCTTCGACCACTTTGCTGAAACTTACTCAGAACCAATGTGATAACTATCCTGTGGTTATTCCATTGAGCGTGTAGCTTTTTTCCACAATACACTATTGACTATTGATCTATCAATCTTTAGAAATATGCCGCAAGTGTTTCACAAACTTGGTCGGCAACTGCGCAATGTTTGTATGGATGGAAAATGAATACTTATGAGAAAGAATGAGGCGGATCAAATTCATGAAACATGAAAAATTAAAGCAATCCGTTGTGCTGAAATTTAATTAGCGACTGCTTTAAAGGCAATCTCAAAAGTTTTACTTGGACTCTATACCAGAAACTCATCAACGGTTGATTGGCTTTTAATTATTTGAGACCACTTTTTTACAAAAAGACGATGGTAAAATTTAAACTTCAAAGAAACGCATTATCGAGAGTTATATGATTACACTCGGCGATATCAACTGTCCATCCATTTACAAATTCTCATGAAGGCCGACCGTTCAAGGTCAACGTTTTCAGTTCAATCCAGTTCATTTCAGTTGCACAGGACATTGAGTGGCTAACGAGCAAATCGAGCGTCCAGATTTATTTCAGTGGTATGCCACATTATCACTATCAGAGGGCGAAAGTTGACCAACTCGAAACGGGTGACCAGATTCTACCGAAAGTTCAGTTCAGTTCAGTTGCACAGGACAGTAAGTGGCTAACGAGCCAATCGAATCGTCCAGAATTACTTTTGATGGATAGCTGCGGAGAAGCAACCAGTACTGATAAAGCGTTTTTTCTGATGATGATTCGGTTATCCTCGACGATCGCGACGCCAAGCGATTATCCGTGTTGAATTTAAGAAGCACCTCGTTATGAATGATGCTGGAAAAATAAAAATAAATTTCTCTTCACCAGTACGGTGAGATGTCAGCAAAAAAGAGTTGTAATAAATAACAGAACTCCAGTATTTACTTACATAACAGACAACGCTGAAAATGCTGAACTACTCAATATTATATAGAAATTAGGGGGAGAATTCAGGAAAAAGCTTGCCCCAGATGCGGTCCAAACCGTTCTTAAAACTCGCGACAGAACATCAAGATATAAGTTCCACTGGAAGCCGGTTCCAGAAATTTACCACCTTGATGCTGAAAAAGTTTGTTCGGGTGTCTAGTCTATATCGCTCTTTAGCAAGTTTGAGTAAATGTCCGCGGGTGCCAAGCTCGGGACTTAAGGCAAAGAAGTCGTTCATGATAACCCCACTTAACCCTCTAAAATCTTGGAGGTTTCAATTAAGTCACCTTTCAAACGACCGCGCGTGAGTGAGTAAAGATCTAGGGACTTCAGGCGCGCAGCGTAAGCTTTCCCTCGCTGACCCTCAATCATGCGAGTTACGAGACGCTGTACGCTTTCGAGTCGAACGATTTCCTTTTTGCAGTGAGGGCACCAAGCCTGGACAAAATATTCTAAATGCGGCCGAACTAATGCCTTGTAAAGGGGCAGGAATACATCGGGTCTTATGCTGAGTAACACGGATCTCAGCCGAAAGAGAACTTTGCGTGCACGTTGAGCTGCAGCGGCGCATTGGTCCTCCCACTTGAAGTGAGTCCTAACTAGAACTCCCAAATTCTTAACATGCTGTGTGGCGATAACAGTGAGAGAATTGCCCGACACTTTAACTGAAATCTTATCAACCAGTGCTGATAAGAGTTGGCTCTTATTAAGGTTCAGTGGGAGTTCCCACTGGTATGACCAGTTTATGACCCGTTCAAGGTCGTGCAACAAGGTATCTTCATCCGTTGAGCCGATGAATTTCACATCATCCACGGAAATGAGGCATGGGCACTTTAAAGCAGACGACAAGTCATCGATGAAAATTATGAATAAAAGAAAACCGAGTACCGACCATTGGGGTACACCACTGATCACGTCGGTTTGATTCGACAGCGTAGGTCCTACCCCAACTCGGAATGTCCTGCCTGTAAAAAAGGCCTTTATCCAAGCAAGTTGACTACCCCATATGCCTTTTGCTGCTAGCTTAATCTCTAAAAGGCGGTGATTTATGGAATCGAAAGCCTTGCTGAAGTTTGGGTAGAGGGCCTCGACAGGCTTCCCTTCATCCATCCTTTCGGTAGCAGTATTGAGAAAACTAAGAATGTTAGTCAGGCAGGATCTACCCTTAAGAAATCCATGCTGAGTTACACTTAATAGAGAATTCCGGCAAAGATGCTGACAGATTTTGTCAAGCAGCAGTTTATCAAATACTTCCCAGATGATGCTAGTCAGGCTGACAGGTCTATAGTTACCAACAGTTTACTTGCAAACACCCTTGTGTATTGGTACGATAATAGCTTCTTTCCACTCACTAGGAATCACTCCCATGTTCAAGCATGGATTAAAGAGCTTGCGTAAAGTTTCTGTAAGCACTGGGGCGAGATTTTTCAGCATAATCGAGTGGATACCATCTGGTCCCTCAACTTTGTTGACGCGAACGTGGATAAGTGCTTCATACACCTCGGATTCCATGAAGGATAATTTATCTATTGCAGGAGCATCAGGTAGTAGATTGGACGAGCTAGACGGAGCATTTTAAAAATTGTCACGTCTCTGTACGCCACTGAAGAACCTGGAGTAGGCAGTCGCCTTAGACAGGTCGGTATCAGCTACTTTTCCGTCCTCCAGATTTAAATATCCGATGTTTTCCCTGGTTTTTCCTCCCGATTGGGCGTAGCTATGAAATCTTTTGGGATTGGATTTAGCATCCTTAGCGAAGGGTAACTCAAACTTATGTTTGAACAAACGCTGTATTTTTACAAGCGTTCCGAGCGGTTCTGTATCGGACTTAAGAACCAGAAGTGAGAGATGGCTTATATTGCCGCCAGAAACGATCTCGTCTCGGGTAGACCGACGAACTCGAGGAGTCCACCAGGGCGGCCTATGATGCTTTTTCACGACTTGAAGCGGAGCGTGCTTGTTTTGCGACGGCTTTAGATACTTACAAATTCTAACCCAGTTTCCACTTACATTAAAATCGTTAAAGAACTGAAAGAAAGAATTTGAAGTCTTTAGAAGAAAATCCCTGTCTACAAGCCTAAAATTGCGTCTAGGGCCAGCAATAGGTTTGTGAAAATGCAGTACCGCTTCAAAGCTTATCAATACGTGATCGCTTTTGCCGAGTGGTGGTGGGTATTTGACGAAACTTCTTAGGTTCAATCACATGCTGATGCAACGCATGATCATGGAGCCATTTGAGAAACATTTCAGATTGCTTGGTGACTAAGCCTACAGGGACGGCCCAATTTATGTCTGGAAGGTTGAAATCACCTTAGATGAGTACGCTGGGAGCTGATTGAAACAACCTGCCCAGCGTCGCAATTAGCTGTGTAATCTCCTGCTGAGCTGCACTGGGTGTGACCTAGACACAAGCAATTGCGAGGGCTGACTTGTAGCAAGTCAGGATACTCGTTGCAACTTGGACGTTTTCACTGGTTAGGGATATACCCGTTCCCGTATTGTGCAAGCCATACTCTAGGAGGAGTACAACGCCACCGCTTCTCCTGTCGCCAGATCTTTCGTATCTGATGACGAGATACTGCTCGCTGATTCTTATTGACACATCATCAAGCGCGGACAGTCAGGTCTCAGAAAGCGCTATAACCCTAAGGTGCAACTCAGCCACACGAAGAGAGATGTCAGCCAACTTATTCCTTATGCTGCACACATTAGATTCAAGATTCATGGTTCATGATTTATGGTTGAAAAAAGCAAATTGCTGTACAGTACCATACGATATACGTATAAAGAATCAGAAGATCGTTACTTGTATGATCATATCCATGTTCTTCATAGGTGGAGCAAAATAATCCCCAATGGCGACACAGGCTGAGGGGAAAGAATCTTCAGATGGACGGTAGTTCCGTGCGTTGAAAAATATAGACATCAATAGGTAGGGGCAACGTAGTAGTTCTCAACATGAGGTTTCGTAACCTTTGTTTAAAGATGTGCTCGTTCGCTGAGGTAACAATATCTGTCGGCAAGCTATTCCACAAGAAGCATACACGAACAGCGAAGAAGTGACGACGACAATTCAATCGTGAGTGTGGGATTTGAAGGGTCAAAGGGTGGCTGCGTGTGGGGACAACGGAACCAAACTTGAAGAGGTGTTTGAGAGGGTGGGATTTCGCGTAGATGATTCGATATGTCAGAGTGAGTTCGTGTAGGATACGTCTGCGCTCGAGGGTGCACAGTCCAAGTCTGGTCAGTCGCTGCTCAAAGGGTAAATTATTCAATCCGGTAACCATTTTGGTTGCCTTGTGATAAATTCGTTCGAGGAGCGAGATGTTTTTTTCCATCCATGGCGTCCAAGCTTGTACAGCGTAGTCAACGACAGGATGTATGTAAGTGTTTAGTATTTTCGCGAGTGAGTGTGGTGGGAAACGTCCGAAAATGCGTTTCAGTAAACCTAGCAAGCTGCACGCACGCTTGTAGACGGCTTCGCACTGTAGGCTGTTCTTCAAAGTGCCAGACACCCAGATTCCGAGATCTTTTTGTGATGTACTCCATTCAAGCGGGTGGCTGCCAAGTTTATAGGTAAAGGGAAAGGGTTTTCCGACTTGCAACATTTTGCACTTGCGGAAATTAAATGGCAGTTTGTTTTGGATTGACCACTGGTGCAGCTTATTCAAATCTCCTTGCAGAACATGACAGTCCTCGATAGAGTTGACCTTCGTCCAGATTTTTACATCATCTGCGAATAAAACAAGCTTACATGCTAGTAAGTTCGGTAGATTGTTTATAAATATGAGAAACAGTATCGGACCGAGAACCGAACCCTGAGGGTCTCCGCTCGTGGCTTTAATTGATCGAGAAGTTTCACCATCTATTCTGACTTTTACTTGGCGTCCAGACAGGTAACTTGTGAACCATGTTAGTAAGTTTCCGATGACGCCAACGTTCTGCAGCTTCTGAAGCAGTGAAGAGTGATTCACTCTGTCGAATGCTTTAGATATATCTGCATATATATCTGCACATATATAACCGGCATGGACGAAACCCCCTTGGTCTAGTGCTTGTGTCCGGTCATTTAGAGTCGTGAGCAAGTTAGACAGGCATGAATATGTTTTCCTAAATCCGTGTTGTGTGAAAGTTATTAGCTGATGGTTCTCGAGATGTTCAACAAGTCGTTCACACACCAGGCGTTCCAAAATTTTAGAAACCGCTGAAAGAAGCGTCACGGGGCGGTAATTCGCCGGATCAGAACGACTGCCCCCTTTGTAGATTGGTGTGATAACACCGGTTTTCCATTGAGTTGGTACGGTTCCCGTATTCAATGAGTGCCTGAATAGACCACATAGTGGGCCACAAAGCTCCAGCTCGCATGACTTCAGAACAGCAGGTGTTATTCCATCCTCTCCTGGTGATTTGCGAACGTTCAGCCCGCGTAAATGCTTTCGCACAACCGTAGGATTTACCTCGATGTTACTAAGGCATTCAACCTGTAGTGGGCGCGGCAAAGACGTCAGCGTTGACACGTTCTTTGGACAAAATACTTGCGCATAAAATGATATTAGGGCATCAGCTGTATCCTTGACATTATCAGTCAGTCCGTTCTCTGTCTGGATAGGAAATACACCTGTTAACCTTGGTCGCGGTGTTTACGATGGTGTACAGCAACTTAGGATGTCGTTCCATCTGGTCGATCAGCTTCCAATGGTGATATTACTTGTCTTCTCGAATTAAGGACGTCACCTTGTTTCGAAAACTACGAAAGTGTTCCCAAGATGCGTCTGTTCGCGTTATTTTGTGTGCAGCCCATGCGGAATTTCGCATGGCTATCCACTTCCGAGTGCGGCTTCGGAGTTTGAAGCAAAATGTTCTTGATTTCCTTTTGGGAACACAGGTAGAATTTCGTCTAGTTTTGTACCGATATAACTTAACAGACTAGAACAATGAGTATCTGCATTCGTAAGATTGAGGTGTTTTTCCTCCATAATCGTAATGGCACCGCGAAGGCCGAAGTAATCGACTTTTCTGATGAACATAACGTCGCCCGACGCCCTTCTGGCGTTGCACACGAATACGAAGGACAACACCAGCTGGTCACTTAGCCCCAAAAGACTGTGATACTGCACTGACTCTACTGCTGATGCTTCGGAGGTTAAAACCAGATCTAGAATTGATGATTCATTGAGGCCCCTTTGTCAAGTGAATGAATGTACGTGGTTGTATAGGGGAGTGAAAGTGATAATCTCCCGGAATTTGTACTCAAGGGATTGCTGAGTATGCACACTTTTGGTGTAGAGATGTGGGAGGTTAAAATCACCCATTATTAACAATTGGCATCCTCTAAGGTTTCCAGCGTTGCGCATCATTTGTAACAACGTTTCATTGTGGGCATCGGAAGAGTTGGGCGAGCGGTGGATCACACCAAGTATACAGTTCTCTCCAGTTTCCAAACGAAGGCTACACCGCATGGTGTCCTCTAGCTCAAATTTTGTGTCAAGTACAGCTGCGCATTGAAGACGCTCGTTGTAATACAAAGCAACTCCACCACCTGATCTTGAACGGTCTCGTCGAAGTGAGATCATGTTGGGAAGTGCTAGCTCTCAATCGTTCACCTAATCTTAAAACCATGTTTCGGTAACATCAATGATGTCCGCAAAAAACTGAGCGTTCAAATGGGATAATTCGGCGATTTTGTTTCGCCAGCACTGAGCATTTGTGTAAGGGGAATTTCACAGTGATTTTCGTGTGTAGCGAGCCTATGCGGATGATGTTTGTATGTCTGACCCCCTGAGAGACAGACTATTGCAGTTTTTTTGAAAGAACTTCGGAGTTTAATCTGTCCGTGTGTTCGCACGACGTTGCTGCAGCTTGTGTTTCAGAGGCAGCCTTCGGTATACTGAGTCTGAGGTCATTAGGGATATTTTCCTGTGTATTTTCCAATTTTGTCTGACAAAGTCTTTCATAGCTGAAGTTAAGAAAGTGAGTTTTAAAGGGGGTGGCCATCGATTTTGTAGATTGATGAACACGGTATCCTGAAGGTATTCGCAACGAATAACCACTGTTTACAGTCGTGTTGTTGTTTCGCTGCCTCTGTTGTGTTGGTAGACTCTGGAACGTAAAGAAGGATCAGAGTGCGCTCATTGATTTTCTTACGGACGTCTTTGCCTCCTTTCTTCCCACCAGGGTATATCGGCGTAGATTCGAGTATTGCACGTAACAAGTAAGAATCCAAAAGGACAAACTCCATATCCCTCTCGTTGTTTAGTTTTACTTTTAGTATCCGCGCTTCGCCGGAGTGTGGGGAACTTTAGTGGCGAACCCAAAGTGTAACATCTGAAAGTTTTATCGTTTCCAACCCCATCAACATAAAAGGTTTGGACCATTGTTCTTGGTCGTATCGTTGTCTATTCGCCAGAATTGTCTCACTAGACTCCTATATGTTGGTACAGAATACAGAGAGATTTTTTGTGATCTTTGGGGCGGCAACATTAGGAGTTAAAACCGATTGTTTGAGCGAAACCTCCCTATGAGCATGCATCTTGGTCTTCGTAACCATTTTAGTGCCAGAAGATTTCGCGTCAGAAAAGTGTTTCGAATTATGTGGGCGCTCGTGTACAGGTTAATTATCACATTTTTTCTTTTTTCTGTCTTTTTATAACCAGGAAAGAGACATGATGTTCACAATCTGCTGTAGATCCGAGTTTACCAATCGGTAGCTCGTTTAGCAGACCTTCGATTCTTTGTACACTAAAATCTGAATATAAAATTGTCGTATCCGCGTCGGTCTGTGAGCTCACAGTTGTCTTCGTACAATTTCTAGATTGAGATCTGCATATCTGACAGATGTAGCAAACTCCTGGAATTTCGTCTTCATTGATAACCGTAAGGGCATCGACGGTCAAAGTAGCATCGCACTTCATATGAACCTTCTTGCGACAAAAACAATTAGCCTGTCGGGCTTTGCGGCTCACCGCCTTCCAACAAAGTTTGCACACGTGACCGCTGTCAATAGGCTCCGTTTATGAGGGCATGGCACCGGAGCGAAAAATTATCAATCGGTGGTTCGGGTAAGTGGGTGTACTCGTGCAGGTCCATATGCTGTGTAGACGGGTTTTATAGCGGATGAAACGAACTAGGTGAGTGAAAAATCGCGCCCAGTGTAGTATGGGTAGAAGGCCGCGTAGATCTTCGAATTTGGATCCGATTTTGTGGTCCAAGGTGTCAAGCGAAGTAGACGTCCGAGTTCTTTCAAACAGTAGTATAATCAGTCGAATATTCCGTAGCGTACAGCACTGAAGCGCTGGTTTTGCGTGCTTCTGGAACCAATCCTGCTTGGCCCTTGGTCGAAGCACCCGAAGCTCGAAAATACCGCCACTTCCAGGATTGATACGTAGGGAGCACAAACTTGTGTACCTTTGTATGATAGGAGGGAGAGGTCTCATCACCAAAATGTGAAAGAGTTTAAGTTCACGTTAAATTTTCAAAGGGCTGAAGGTGGCTAAAAGCCAATCATTAATTAATGCATGTTGCTTGTCCAATGAAATGAAAAGACGATGGACATTTCTTATTTTCGGCTAAAACAAAAAATGTACAAGAAACTCGAATTTGTGTATCTAAAAGATTTTTACTATATTTTTGCTGTTTTTTGATAATGAATAGGGATGGATTTAATCCCAAGGTTATTGTGGCCAAAAGAGAACCTTCCATCGTTCGTCCAGCCCATGTTCGAACGCATTTACTGAAGCTGCCGAGACTAATTATGCAGGGAGTTAGTTCAACGCGTTCACTATACGGATGCTAAAGCGGTGTGTTCTGGATTCCAGCTTCGTGTGCTGTTTACTTAGTTTGAGACCATGTGAGGGCTGAACGTATTCGAAAATTTCCATCTTGGCACGTTGAGCCGCGTTCTTATGGTTGGCAGAGACAACGATTCCTAAGTCCTCAGTAGATTATACTCTAAAAATATTTGTGGGGATGAAGGCATGTAGATAATCATGTTGCCTGCCCGTGTAGAGAGCAAGTGACTCTTCTGTAGGTTGATAGGGAGTTCCCTTTTTGTCACAGTCTCCGCGTTATCAGATCGGAATTATTCTATCTACTCAGTATTTCTGCGTCCTTGGCAAAAATATAACAGAGCTCAGTTGGTTAGATAGATCATCAATGAAGATGAAGAACAGCAACGGCCCCAAGATTGAGCCCTGGAGAACCCCACTTGTTATATGCGCACATGCGGCGTATGTATCATATAAACTGACAGTAAAGGAACGGTTACTAATGAATGCGCTAATAAAACCCAATAAATCTCCTGATAATCCTATGGCTAAGAGTTTAAAAAGCAAGAGCCTGTGGTTGACTGGATCATAAGCCTTACTAAAGTTAATATGAAAAGGTTATACCGCTATAGCATCATCCATCATCATAGTGACTTAGTTTAGAAAGCACAACAAGTTGGTGAGACATGACTTACATTCAGTAGATAGTGTTAGGTTAGGCATCCACAAATTTTGTCGCGGATCAATCTTTCCTTAACCTCACATAATACATTAGTAAAGGTAACCGAGCGGTAAATTTTGACCACTGAAGAAGCACCTGCGTTAAGGATAGGCACTACAACGGCTGTTCTCCAGTCTGAGGGATGTTCTAAAACGTTATGTGGTCGGTAAAGCCAATCTTGGAGCTAGCAGTCCGATGATTGGTGGGTGAATGTAATTGGGCATTAACGAATAATTGTATGCTATGCTAGCAAATACAGTTATCACGCGAAGCACCCTAAATTTAATCCGGATAATTTCTAAGCACCGTGATATTCGAAGATTTCAAAGAGACAAAAAGAAAAATCCTTTTGTCAATGGTGGGTACATCACTGCAGCTTCCCACTGAAAGAAATTCTGGACGCTCGACTTGCTCGTTAGCTACTTACTGTCCTGTGCAACTGAAATAAATCGAGATGAGCATTGTTTACCTTGAATGTAAGGTCAGTGTAGAGAGTCTTTCAGTGAGTGTACACAAAATTTGATGGCGCAGAGAAGTTCGAGTTATCATGTCGTCCTTGCACGCTTTGAAAATGCAAGAAAAACAAGTTAGCCTTTTATATGCTTGCAAAGACGGCAGAGCCATCGTCTCATCTCAAGGTACTTACTACTCTTCGTGTTGAGCCCTAAGTTTGAACGTAGCTGTAGTATCGTTCCGGATGACTATTTGCATCTCGGGCTAGTCTCGTTTTGAAAAAGAAATTTGCCGCACATATATTAGAAACTTCGATATTTTGCCCTTCCTTTTAACCGGCTCATTTCCCACATGAGGAAATAAGCTTGTAATGCCGCCATCTTGCTACGCGGTGACTTACACGAGAGACTAAGTCTGACGACGATTGAGGCTTATCCTTTTTGTTAACATGTTAGAGAGGAGCGAATCGATCCTGAAGTTGAAAGATGTTTTTCACGCTCTGCCCCACATTTCATCTACATGGTCAATAATTTGCTACGGGAGTATTGCTGCTGCCTGCAGTTGGGTCGCAGGGTCGATCCTATCAAAGCATCCATATGATTAGGATTTTACCAAATGACAAGTATAACTCGCAGGCTAACACTACATGGTCGCTCTTACCTAGTGATGGTAGGAAGACCAAATTTTTATACTGCTTTCAGCAGTTTAAATAACTAGGTCGAGAATAGATTAAGACTGACCCTTGCGGAATCTAGTTGGTCCGTTTACGTGTTGGTGATTTACATGGGAGTGTAGCCAGTCTAGAAAGTCGTTTGCGTTCCCTGAAGCTGTGAGTTTTGGTATTTCTAGTTTACGTTGGGATGATTCAAAACACCGAGGATTACAACACGGGGTGTTATGGGCCAAAGAGACGGTAGCTTAATGTGCAAAATAGCATCTTCTTCCAAACTACTGTTTGGACTACCCTAGATGCAGCTTACCACTATACGCGTACATCCAAAAATGAGAAAGACAGATATTATTTATTATTTATCTATCCATAGAAAGTGAATACTTTTATTAAACGGAATAGCGTTATCAATAATGAGCAACACCACTACGGCTAGCTTACCAAGAGATCGATCGCTTCTTACGGCTGTCAGCTAATGCAGCTGGTATGTGGTCTTCATAAGACAACCATGATTCCGTGACACTCACAATTTTTATTGGGTGTTGTCAACTCTACGACGGAGTTCAACCCATTTATTTCTAATGCTAAAAGCGTTTGAATAGAACAGGATAGCACTATTATATGTGGCGG
Source organism: Atriophallophorus winterbourni (assembly GCA_013407085.1). Lineage (NCBI taxonomy): Eukaryota > Metazoa > Platyhelminthes > Trematoda > Plagiorchiida > Microphallidae > Atriophallophorus > Atriophallophorus winterbourni. The sequence continues at coordinate 110,049 of JACCGJ010001478.1, read as the reverse complement.
GAATCCCAGTATTAGGGCTACGTATGAGCGCTTTGTTCTAGGGCGTAAAACTGGAGGCTGCTTCGCGTTTATTGAAGGCTTTATGTCATCGTTTTTTGAAATGGATGACAACTCCTGATATCCAGGTTCATCTCCGTAGTCCGAGTCACTGCAGCTCAACCACCATTCATTCGCGAAAGGATGTTCCGCAAATGTGTAAGAGTAAAAATTTTGAGGTAGCGTCATCGTAAATCTACTCTCATTTTGCAGAGTAACGCTTTAAGAGCGAATGCGGTGAGCTACGATTTACACCTATCTTCGACTTTCCAGCTCTAATTGGGCTATAAGTTCACTTTTGTGTGGGGTGCCAGGTTGTACCACGCACTAACACTTAACGCGGTGAAGTCTCTCAGCTTTTGAAAGAAAGTAGTCGCGATCCCACTGCTTTGCAAATTCGACTACAGTTGGCCGCGTCGATCTGATAGATTTGTGGTTTGAACCACCTCTGAACTTGCCGACCTGGTGAACTCGCTTCAGCTTAGTAGTACGGCGCATGCCTGAAGCACAGAGTAGGTAGATGCCCTTCCTACGGTCACTTTCTTCACGAGCCTTTTAGTTTCGGGTGAAAGGCTCAACCTGCGTCAAGATTAAGACATTTCTTGACCGTGTTGAGATACTTTGTTTTCTAGCTTGCAGTTTAGCAACACCTTTTTACAAGTTGTGGACTTGCGTGGCAAGTGAGCAAACATCCTTTTTGGGGTAGTATGACCACCTCGATTTCGCCTAGTTTGCTTTTTGGCAGCCTTTGAAGGACGGATGAATGGCGATGGTTTCGCTTTCGTTGGTTTCAAGGGAGCGTTATGCTGGCTGGAGGTAGACAGGACCAGAGACCTAGCTATTTCGGCAATGGTTTTGAGCTTCGGAGAGGGACCTTTAGGAGAACGCTGACGTTCCTCAAAACGCTTTCGCTTCTCAAACTAAGTTTCTGATGATATCATGCAGTCGGCGCATATCCACATAAGCCATCAAGTGGCTGCATAAACCTTAAAGTAAGTTGGCGACAGTCCAGAGCATTTGAAGTGTGGGCAACGCAGATACACCTCGCAATCTATAACTTTAAAAACCATTTTTGCGGCTTGAGTAAGTGCACAGAGAACACTCTTTTATCATTTTGCACATTTATTCGATGAACTCGCAATATGAATGAATTTCAGAAATATTTTCAGTTCAATTCAATCAGCGCATGACTGTAAGTGTTTCACGTGTCCATCGAGCTTCAAGAATTTATCTTTGTTAAAAGCTGCAGAGAATCACCCACCACTGCTAAAAGGTGAACACCTAGAGGTCGCCATAATAGGGAGCACCTCGTAATAGCCAATACTGGAAAAAGAAAAATCAGTTTCTGTTCACCTGCGAGTTCAGAAAACCGCTAAATAAAAATAGGGTATAGAAAACAAAGAACTCTAACATTTTTATTCTATCGAAGATGACGCTTAAAATTTGATCAGTTTAATCTTACATAGCAACTAGGGGAGTATTTGTGAAATAACCTACCCCAGTTGTGATCGAAACCTGCTGAAACTCGCCAAGGAACTGCAGGATATACGTTCTTTTGAAAGAATGGTCCAGGAATTTAACACCATAAGGCTGAAAAAGTTTTTTCCTGGAGTTTATCCGACATCGCATTCTTAGCTAATTTACGTGATTGGTCCTTGGTGATCAGCTCGGAACTCAAGGTAAATTAGTCGTTCATAAGAACCCCGCTTAACCACTTTATGATCTTAAACGTTTTAATTGAGTCACATTTTAAACGACAGCAACTCTCGGAGAAATTATCTAGAAACTTAAGATTTCCCTCGCTGACTCTCAATCATGCGTGTGGCGAGACGCTGTATCAAGTTTCAAGCTGTATCAAGACGCTATAAAGTCGAACGATGTCTTTCTCGTAGTCAGTACACCACGCCTGAATACAATATTCTAGATGCTGTAGATCAAATGACTAGTAATTTGGCTGGCACACATTGGGTGTGCTGCTCGATAACACTTATTTCAGCCAAAAATTACCTTGCGTGTGCGTTGAGCTGCATCGGCACATTGATCATTCCATTTGAAGTCAGCCTGTTTTGTACTTGATACAAAGAAAGGAACTCTCAACCAAGACGATTCCAAAGTTCGTTGTCCATCGTAATATAACGATTCATTTAGTCCGAATCGCGAGATTAATTACAGCAGTGTGAACACTTCTTTTATAACATAGAAAATCGATGTTAAAAAATGTCGGTCAGTAACATTTAGATGATGATTGAAAACATTAATCGATTTCAAAGCCGATCAGTGAGTTGTCATGTCTTCACTGATCAATAGTAGTATCCTATTTTTGGGTTGTTTTATTCGTTAGGAGAAGTGTCTCCTCACACTGCTCTAAATAGTACTACGGAATCCTTGACAAACTTTGAGGCGTTATTGCTAAACGAATTTTCTTATTGACATGTAGAAGGGCAGCAGCAGTGCAGAACAGTTATTTCTGAGTAGCACAGTAAGCATATGAATGTAAGTGGCCGATAAGCTATACGAACGTACAGAATTTTTTTCGGTGTAATACTATTAAGAACACTCACTACATCCAAATTCGATTCTATTTGTCCTTTGGTATTCTTAGCGTCTGTGATATGCGATAAGAAGTCCAGTAATATCCAGAAAGCCAATCGTGAAATAATCTCTCAAAAGTTCATGATGAGTCAAACTACGAAAAATTCTTGAATTTAGTCAAAAAGTGTCAACATATCGTAGCATTTTTTTGTAGTTTGGTGCATTTGTCATAATAGTAAATATAGAAAATGCATATAAAATATTTTTATGCTAAATTCATGGGTAGATGATTAGAAATTCAGAAAAACGTCTTATTTGAGCTTTTCCTACAGGGGATTTAAAACCTTTTTGTTCATATTCGAATTGAACGGCTGAAATTAAGTGAAAGACACTCACGCGATCAGAATTTGTTCGAAGTTTTAGCACGCTCTAAATTCTTTTCCTTTTCTAATTGATTTCAATATCCTTTTGTTATTTGTTTTATTTGTTACTTCATAACACTACGTACTATTCCGCACGAATTCTTATTTTTTCTTGATGTCGTTGTTTTTTGTTTTAGTCTATTGGGACGATTAACGGCAAACATTTACATCACCAAATATTTTTTCTCAGTAATGTAAAGCTGGATGTATTCATTTTGTATTAACTTCGGCTAAGTTGAATGTCACCAAACAATACTGCCATTGATGTAGTAAAATATTCCCTTGTTCAAAATGAGATAATCTACTAATACAATGATAAATTGAATCTTCAAATTCCGCATGTTTTTCAGGTATCATTTAACAGATTATATTTTATTGCTAGCGACAATTCTTACGAATGTTGGAAGGATCTATTATTTCATTTAATACTACAAAATGTGAAATATCTTTTGACTGAATATCAGACTGAACACCTATTAATTCGAATTTAACGCACATTATTAGGAAAATGCTGTTTATCCTAAATATTTATACGAACGTTTAATTTAGCTTGAAAATTAAATTATTATTGCACATATTCTGATTTGAATGTAAAAGCAGTTCTGTAATTATTGATCATGCTCAGCTTGCCTTGGATATCCACATATGAAATTATCATTTATTTATCTCGTAAGCTAGTTAGTTATCAACAGTGAATACTGAAAAAAATTACCGAAATATTTAATTGTAGATTCCTTACCCTTAGATATCCATATCAATGGCATACCAGCTTACTTACCTCGGTTTTGAATTTTATTGTGAATTTATGTGAATTTTATTTCGTTTCCGTGTATTTTGACATTTGGCTTGCATTATTCACACTAGAGTAGACAATGCTGACTCGTATAAATTTCCGACCTACCAAATAAATTGCACGTTAAGTAAATGCGAGGGAAACTGTTATGAATTTCAATTACAATGATACATTCGAGTTAAGCAACGATTAATGATTAATGTTTTATAGTAGCTATGAACGTTATGCGTGGAGTATTTCATTGTTTGACGAATTTTGTTCTGGAAATTTACTTCGAAGCGATATCCAGAGCAAGCTATATTTCTGTGCATTTTTAGAAGTCATCTGATCATGCTATTTGTCAAGAGCTAGCATAAATTTTAGGCCATTCGTTTGACTTGAATCCGATTATCATCACAGGGTGTTTAAACAAAAAACGGAATACAAAATAGCTGAGTGGATCACATTCAAGCGATAATGTTGCATATATGGTATCTGTTGTTAAGCTATTAGCAATGCAATGCTTCATTCACATATGAATGCCTTGAGTTCTTGACTAAAATTAATTCTGTTGCACTCAACCTACTAAATAGTTTGCGCTTGTATGCCACTGTCGGGTAAGGTTGGTAAGAGCAAGCTGGTCAATCACATGAGCCCCCACTCATGTAGACTGGGTTTAAAACCCATGACCCTGAATATAAAAGCTCATTTGCATGCATCTCAATCACACACACACCGCAGGACCGGTTTCGTGCTGTTTGCACTCAACAGTTATGGACAGTAGGATAATGATCCGCATGCAATTGAAACGGTGGAATGATGGTAGACAAGTTGCGCTTGTATGCCACTGTTGGTTAAGGTTGGTACGAGCAACATGGTCAATCACATGAGACCATAATCATGTAGACTGCATGCATTTCCATCAGACACGCCTTCCCAAATAGTAGCATACAAGCCCAACATATTTAGCATTCTTCCACTGTTTCAAGCTCATGCGGATCGCTTTCCTACTGTCCATACCTGTTGAGCGCAAACTACACGAAACCAGTCTTCAGGTGTGTGTGTGTGTGTGTGATGAAAATGCTTGCAAATGAGCTTTTTTCTATCAAATAGTTGTTCAACTATAAAACATCTGCCACTGCTTTAATTATGGTTAAAACTGAACTTGTTGTTTCACGTGATGAAAGAAAATTACACAGAGCACAATAAAAACGGTAGTGTAGTGTACCAGTTACTTATATGAATATCACAAAATTGGACTATATACGTGAGTTTTCTTCGTGTTACTGTGACTCTGTATTCAATCACCATGATTTCTTCCATTTCAATAGTGCCATCGTGTTAATTGTATATCAATTTACGTGTTTTAAGGCTCATTGGAACAATTATTACAGTCTCCACCTGATGAGGGCAATAATCCAGAAATCAGTTGTGGTGTGCTATCGAAAAATGTGGGCAATCAATCATGACCCATGCTTATTTCAGTAGAAATAAACTGAAATGCAAGTTTGAACGTTGTATTTAGTCAAACATTCTTTCGTTTATTGAATTCAATAATTTTCCATGCTGCAAAACATCGACTCCTTCCAACAGATTTTTCCAAGTTCCAGATCTATACTCCGTAGCCCGAAATCCTAATTGAAATTCGCAAAAGATCATTGCAACCAAATCACCAACCCACTGCATATAAAATATCAGCCCGATGACCGATAATATAACAAGCCAGAATCCATAAAGTTTCTAAAATTGTTTTTCTGTCTTTCTTAATGCTTTATATTTGACAAAATGGTTGTTTCTTTGAATCTGAATGCGATATCCTCACGGGCTGAGCAACTATATAAAAATCTGTGCTGTACGTATACCAATGCAATGATTTTATAGAGGACTGTTACACCAGTACTGAGTAATCTGCTCCACTTTGCAGAGGATTGATAATTCGTTTCTCAGAATGAAAATATATTAAACAACGGAATAAATTTCAGTCATGCAATGATCGATTTTAAAAATACTATCAGCGCGTCTAGAAAAATGCAGTATTTAAAATGGTGTCAACAGGAAAATTTAAAACATCACAGATTGTATAGTCAGATTTATTTTAGAAAATAATGATTAAAATATCAATTATATTCTTTTAAATTGAATTGCTACAAATTATGAATAATTTTAGCAAAAAATTGAAAACATCATTTCGATATTTGAAGTTCAAAAAAAATCCATGCTGGACATTGTTTGAAATTCACTTGCCCTACAAAAATTTTGAATTTATTTAACATTAGTCTTTTCATTCTGAAACCCGAAGTTAATTAGTAAAGTCTATTTTTCTCTTTATAGTTAGATATAGATATATATCATATCCAACTATCATTGCGAACTTGAAGTATATAAGCGCGTGTTTAAGGTAGACAAATTTGGAAGCTAACGTTGATGGAAAAACGTTTAACCGCAGAATTGTGATGTTATGTTTTTGCACGGAAGATTTCGCGTATAATGTTCAGTAAAATGCGCAACCAGATACGTTTTAATGTAAGTGTATATGGAAAATGCATTGTATGCGTTTTATATCTACCTGGTCCAACAGATCACTAATCTCGCATAACAAAAGGGGTATTTGAAATATGTGTGTACACGGGATAAAGATGCAGAACATGCATTAGTCTCCATTAAATTGTAAGCATAAACAAATATCATGAGCTTTTGAATATAGAGGGTGTGTATGATCTGCTTATGCAGGATATGAATATCATAAGATTACTGCATCCAGTAATATTGCTGCATCGAATCAGTAATTAATATAGGTTTATGTATCTTCTGAATAACAATCTGAAGTAATTAGCAATTCATAGATAAAACACAAGCAGAAATCTGAGTATTGCTGAATTTCACCGTCTTAATTTTACTTGAAACGCATCTCCTTCGGTTAAATTTGGTCATCAGGAGGATTATATTATTTCGTGTACACAAACTCGTCGATATTTCGACAGGCAATTACCAGTTGACAGTAAAAACGTACCCGAGGCTATGGTCAGGAAAGATTTTGAAATGACACCGAATTTTTTACCGGCCCACAAAGGTAGTACACGTGAAATAGTTCTTACCACGGAAGGTTAGCTTATCTGATATTGTGCGACGGCCACGTCGAATAAATATTCTACATTGGTGAATATTTTATATACCAAGCTATCCCATGTAAAAGCTTCCATCACGCAGGTTTATATTGTCTGTAGTCATCAGTATTTGTTTGTGCTAACCCATTCTTGTCAAAAATTCAAAAGGTATATTTTATTCTGTTCGGTAAGGATGGCACGACAAACCTGTCCAATCACGTGTGCCAAAACGCATGGGGTTAAACCCATGATCTTAAAAAATATGCTCATCTGGATGCATTTCCATGACACATACTGTTTCAGGACATGCTGATCCTGATCGTATTGTCATTATCTGATGAGTGCAAACAGCACCAAACCACTCTTTGGGTGTGTGTGTGTGTGATGGAGCTGCATGTAAATGAGTATTTGGGTTTGTGTACGTTGGGATTGTAAGGCGTTGAATTCTAACTGTGTTATTTTTTTTCAGTGTAATTCAAGAATCAGAAATCACGATTTTATGGCGAAGAAAAACAATCGCTTTACATGTACCTTTGGATGAAAGCTATAAAAATAAAGATGATGCACCCAAAATTCTCTTGAGTTGTTTGGCTTGTGTGGGTTCATATTGGGTTAATATCCAGTGCCGATAGTGGAATGCTCTTTGATATAAGCAGTAAGTTTCAATTTAAAATCACGGATCGTAGGAGCGTTCAGAATGTCCTTTGATAGTGAATTCCACAGAATGCGAACACGCACCGAGAATAAATGACGTCTACAATCAAGTCTTGATTGCGGTATGACCAGACAGCTTGATTGACTCCGTATATTCCTAGGGGAACTAACTTTAATCAAATCGCGGAGAGGTTGAATTTCGATCCACATTATTTTATATATTGGGATCATGATGCTTTTTACTCCCTTTTGTGTATAATCGGTGGATCCCAGCATGGCCATTTGCACTTGGTATGGGATGTACTGCATTCCATCAACTAGCTTTGTCGTCCGATGCTAAACATTATCCAGCAATTCGATGTCGTTATGAAACCACGGTGCCCAAAGTAGGATCATGTATTCTATCGTCGGATGCATGTAAGTATTTAAAATTTGGGGGGCGTTTTAATTCAGAACCACACGAATATTCTCCCCAGCATTCCCAAGATACCGCTTGCCCTGTTGAAGACTTTCTGGCAATGAGGATTCGGTTTCAGGTTATTGAAAATCGAAATACCGAGATCCTTCTCTGCACTGGTCCAAGTCTAGTTTTCATGACTAAGACTATATGTATACAAGTATTGCCGCACAAGTTGTAACATTTTACATTTATGTATGTTGAAAGGCATCTGATTTAGTTGAGACAAGTTATACAGGGCATCTGTATCCTCTTGCAGCATCAAACAAATCTACAATGGAGCGGATTTGCTTGTATTATGTCATCGCCAACAACAACCAAGGTAATTCAAGGTGTTTAATTGCCTGAAAATCAGCAAACTTAACAATAACAATAGGATCTTGAAAAATAAAAGGTAAGTGTATAAAAACATGCTAAGCAATTAGTTTAAACAGTATATCATTACTCGGAAAACGAATAATTCAATAAAATATAGTCTACTTTCGTTTTAAACTCATGCAAGCTGGTGGAATGAAAAACGCTTGAAAGTAAAATTTTAAGCGAAAAACTGACACGGACAGATCAAAATTATTTTCTACAGTTTAGGCGAAAATGGGGTATCATTGCTACCTAATGCATAGATTTTCATTTTAAAATTGTGATAGTATTTTGAGTTGATTACTTTTAGTCCATTAATTAGATTGGTTGCTACAAAAGGAAGGCATATACATACAACTGTACATTAATAAGTATCCCTCGATTGGAGTGCTTACGAAACATGCTAAGTTATGTTTACGCTTGTCCGGAGTTTATTGAAATGACATTTGAATATGCTGGTATCATGTTAAACAATCAGCGTAAGGCCACAAACTGTAAAATTCAATTAAAAACAGGCACAAAGATATTGTTATCGATATAAAACCAAATTATATCTACGAGCATAAATCGTGAGTTGTGTTCATTGGCAAATCAAAAATTGACATTTTTGATTCTTCTAAAATTTAAAATAGGACCATTTTATTTTTATATCTCGACAACTGATTTTCCTCTCGGTTTACTCCAATCATGTTCCATGCAATAAAATAATTGATTCATTTGTTGCACATTATCAAAGATGGATCAATTATATAATTTTTTAACCTGAGTGGATTTACTCCAACCCGGACAAATTAAAATCCTCTTATTAAATAGTACAACATTTAGCAATCCAGCAATCGAGAATCCCGTGGCGGTAACTCAAGAGTCTATTTGATTACTGCGATGATATATATCACTAACGATGGACTTCATGATCAGTCATAATCAATGATCGATCACGTGATGCAAATGTCCGTTTTGGTCGCTGCACACAAAGGCATAGCAACACTTATCTTGACTGTGACAGAATCTCCCATAAACCGACGCATTTGGACACAAAACTTTTGGCAAAACATCTGCGATTTCAGTCGTTCTTTCACTGCTCGATTCAAGTTTCCTGCTAGCGAACGGTGTTATGATAATAATTAACAGGGCATTTCAAGGGTTAAAGTTTTGACCTTGCGTGAGCAGCTGGTCTACGACCGACCTTTTAAATTTTTCAAGCATAACGAGACATGAAAATACAAATTGAAACTTCACCAAAATTTCAGTTATGTCATACTGAAAGTGCCAAAATCAAACAAGTGCTGTGCAGAGTAGTTTCAATGTTGAACTTTGAGCATTTGATCCATGAGTTTTTAAAACCTTAAAGCGCATGATCAGTAAAACATCGCGATTCCTCACTGCATTTCTCACGAAAGTATATGCTTGTAAAACAAAAATAACAGCCTTATATTTGCCTGAGTTAAACTCGCACTGTGTATCTGTTTATTTGACCACCAGGACTCGTTTAATGAATCATAATAACAATGACCTCGGGGCTACACATTAGTATCAAGATTCAGTAAACCTAATCTTACTCACCACTCCTCAACACGGCAAAGGCTAGATAACGCATGTGGAGATGCGGATAATGTTTGAACCAAAACATGAATTGAACAAGACTATTATTGTATAATAAACAGCATGCCTAATGGTTGACCAAAAGGTTCACTTGGAATTTTGGGAAATGGTTTGATACCAGCACCATTACACCAAACCTTAGGGCTAGATAACGGTTGTAGAGATGCGGGGATGTGAACCAAAACATGAATTGTGAAAGACTATTATTATCAAATATACAGCATACCTAATGGTTGACCAAAAGGTTCACTTGCAATAACTAGATTACCATAACACTAAACATTTTGGAATAATGAGAATTAGATCCACATCCTAGACAAAAAATGGATAAAATCATCATTCGTCTAAATTATGTTTGCATGTATTATGGAACATACCGAATAAACCAGAATTATGCTAGAAATCTGATCCCATAGTTGCAAATCGAAGATTCAATTTTATATTTTGTAGAATACAGTATATGTCCAGCGATACAGTGAAATGAGTGTATTGTGGAACCCACTCAATTAGAATGATACGTTAACAGAAATCCATTTTCTTTATTCGCCTCGCCATTAAAAGTAAATGAAACCGCATTATGTCAAGAGTCATTATTCACGATTCAGGAATATATGGTGACAAGAAGCATGTAGGTTCGCAATTACCAAAGAATTTGAAATATTTGTTCCACAAAAAATAATTAACATTCTACTTTAATAATTAATTGTAATGACACATATGGTCGGGTTAAATACACTCCATTTGTAAATACTTCATTGGCTCAAGTCGTTTTGCAACAAATACGTGTACATTGAATGCTTCAACGTGGCAAGTGCATACTATATAGAGACTGGGAGCACATTCCAAATGGAAACAGACACGTACATACTAAAAATATCGGTGACAGTCAATGTCGGAATGAGGTATTCCCCATGTCGCTATGTGGCTGCATGTATGCCGTATGTCATGGTAATTGTGTGAATGTTTTTGAGGATTATTTGAAGTATGCAATATTTCGATTGTAGCTATCGCATCACTCTGAATACTTTTTCGAAGTAGCATGAGGATTTGGTTTGCATAATTCTATATTCTATCCAACGATGAAATGTCCATTCAAACCAAGGCGTGCATAATTGTGATGATTGTTCTTTCGATGTGTTTACTTACATTTTGCTCGTTGTAAGACACGTCCAAAGAGAAAACGTTTCTAAAATATCTCGCAGCATACTCAAAAGTCCAACTTCACATTGCAATCGTTATCACGCTATCACATATCGAAGCATCGAGATAATTTTATGAATTTTTCGAACTTAAAATTAACTAATCAAGTGACTTTTGTGTTCGAAGGGCTTGCCAATTCGCAGCACCTTGCGTTTTTCAAGGTTGAATTGAGGCTTATTCCTCTCAATGCAACTGTCCTTCAGGTTATTGCACGTAATACACTTCATTTATTCTGAGACATACTACTGTGTGTTGATATACTTCTTCCGAAAGTAACATAGTTTTGAATTAATGCTTCGTTTGCAAAAGTAAAATAGGAGCGAATACTACGCTGATTATTTATCTGTTATTTTACGTGAAATCGCTCAATACTGAGAATAATGAACGGCATTGTGACTAAGTTAATTTGTTTGTATTGGTTTTCTTTCAAATGGATGATGACATACAGGTAAGTGCATAACAATTTCATGATTTGCAGCGTTCCAAATTGATGACAATTATGATTCAGGAGGAACAATCTCTCCCGCAGCGCTCACATTGGTAGGCCTACTCAAAGAACAGTGTCATATTTGCATGCTGATAATGTGGCCAATGTTTAATAACCGAGAACAGTATCTGGTTTTACCAACTTTTGAGAGGATGCTGTACACAATGCATCCAAAGTGGGCGGTCGACAGTAAGCGATTTTCAAAACGTACGATCTATGTCAAGAATGAATTTTGAATTTGTATATATTCCATTACCACTCTCCAACCGTCTCCATTATTGAGTGTGTTGTACTTTCTACACAATAGTCATGAAAATAGTCATGCAAAGCCCGACCAAATAAAAATTAAAATCGAATGCGTCAAGTTCATAATACCAGTGCGACTCAAAATTTTGTATTGACTGTCAATAATGTGGGCCACAAAATGTAGCTGCTGTAATAAGCGGTCACTTCTGGCATCGAGTTTAGCCGAACAGCTCTTTACACGATGAGTTTCATGAAATTTTATTTTTCGAAAATCTCTTGCAACACTGATCATCCTGCCACACTCTCCGTTGGACAAAATTTCATGATATTTCCTCCTCGTGACACCTCACGTGATTCACTTGATCGATTGTCAAATCAATTATCAAAACTTCGAACAAAAAAGTTTCTTTTGCTAATTTACTGAAAATATAAATTCATTTATTTTTATAAGGCTATACGGATATTTTGACCGTTAAAATAGCTATAGTAAAGTACAATGTATGCCTAATTGAGGAATTTATAACAATTAAATTATTAAATATCTGTGAAAGTATCATATTCAGTATGCGATTTTCAACTACTTGGTTCATTTGGCATGCTCACGATGAATGTGGTGCAATCAATTTGATCATCTTTTTCAAAAATTTGCCGGATAAGATAATCTAATTTGTTCGTTATAAAAGATCATCGGTCATCGCGTTTTAGAAACATTGATATTCATGAATTTTTATTAGTTCGTTTGGGGTAATCAAAATGAGATTTTTTATCGGGTTTCAATTATTAAACTTTTACAAAATTTGTATTCACTTTTCATTTGTGCCCCCCTTCAATAAATCTCAATCCCGCTCAGTGGTTGGTCACGTTTGACCTCGCTAAACCAATAGGATGTCCGAACAAGCCTCGAGCCAGTGGCTTCAGTTTATTGTCCAATGAGATCAAAGGTTGTTCTCGCATGCAAGGTCGATTGGCCCTGTCCCCGATAAAATGCCATAGGATGGACATTAACAGTCAGTGTCATTCGAAGCAACACGAGCCCTCCTTTAGCTACCAAAACTTTAACATTTTTCCGGTGAGTGATTTTGCGATATTGACACATAAGTTGATTTCATGAACGTGTGAACCAATGATATCGTATGGATGATTTATGTCGAATAAACTTGCCACAATAATTGATTACGCATTAAGATAGTGTTAAATATTGTTAAAAAAATAATTAGTCAGTTCAATGTCTTGTGTTGATTAGCTGGTGTATTTTTCAGCGTATGATCGTTCACATACTGTTCCAAAATAATCTAAGTTATCGTCGCTTTTCAATGTGCATTATGAAGGCAAAGAAAAACATGCAAGAATTTCGACGAAACGTTGTCGTATTAGTTTATTAGGTGTAAAAAAATTCCAAATGACTGCTTCTATTTTAACAAATATAGAATAATTAATGTCCACTTTATTGCTCAATTAGAATACTCAGATGCAAATCAAATCAAAACAAGACAATACCTAACTAAACACTGCGGCTTTAAATGTTCATCTAACGTGTCAAGCAACTGTTTATCAAACATCCGATTGAAATTAGGTCTGGATTAACGTATTGTGGTGTTCATATTCCCATCATTTACAAACCGCTACCGGTTTCTGACTGTTTGACGTCATCATGCTGAGAGATTAAGATCAGGTTCAGTGAGCTTTGAAACAGTGGTAAATTGGTACTTGTATGCCATTGGTGTATAGGCGTTTACATAGAACCAAAGTGTTCAGATACGGAATCAAAATTGATTATTCAACATGCTCCCGAGGCGTTTATAAAAGACCAATGTATTGTAGTTGTCCGAACCCCCGCGTTGATAAACTACAACCTGTCCCTGGCTGTTTGCTTTCATCACGTGCAGATAGTAAGATCCGGTTCAGTGGGACTTGAAACAGTGGATACGTGTTAAAAAAAGTTATATGTGAATGCCACTATTACATAGGGTTCTTACAGCGGAATACGATGTTTCAAAACAGAATAAGAAAGTGATTATTGATCAAGCAATCTAGGCGCTTATAAAAAAACCACTTATTTTGTTATTCTATATTTTAAAAATCGTGGAACATTTAAATAACCTTATTAAACACTGGCATACAAGTACACCTTTGCTAACCACTATACCACTGCATCAAGGCTCACAGAACCTGATCTTACAGTCTCCAACCGATGACGGCAAACAGCCTTCTCATTTTAATTTCAACTAATATTTTGCAAAGGATATTGTTTCAACTTAGTGAAACCTTATTCCCAAAATTATATTCATAATATAACGGTGGATCGCACATTTTTGTTAGTACAAGACGTTTAAAATTTACCGATTAAAATAAGCGAGATTCGATCATCGCTTTTATACCATTAAACCCGTATACCCGGAAAAATTCTTAATTATTTTTCTCGCCCACAATTTAGTGTTAAAATAAAGTTTTGCTCTTTAGACACAATCACCATGGCAACTAAAAGTAAAGTGCCTATCTTGGAGGTCAAAATGTCATGAACAGCGAATAATGCTTGATGACGCAATCGGGTCACAATGTGGGCTAAATGCGCTTGAACAACGATCACATTGGTGATTGAACAAATTACGCAACTCGCGTGTGAATAATGTTCAGAAAATTAAGCTAATGTCTGCTTAAGCCAATTAAAATTCGCAGATCTACAACGCGCTCTGGTACGGACAAGCGCTTAGATGCGAAACATAATCAAGAAATTCCCGTATATTTCTGATTTAAAAATTCAAATAGCAAACGTTGAACATACCATCCACCGAAATATTCATAATGCTTTCTGGATGCTACTTAAACTAATTATGATTTTTGGAAGGCTTGCTGGTGTTGTTATTGTTATCTTTAGGTTGTATATTAATCTAGACATATTACTTTACATTTTCCTCCTAATTTACTACCCCAACGAAAACAGGGAACACTATCCCTATGATTCTAACACTTGAGAGGGATGAGCAACGAATATCATTTTCACTAATGAACATCGATTCAGAATAAAAATGTAAGAAGAAGAATAATAAAGTATAAAAAATAAATGTTTTTATTCAACAGTCTACTCGCGAGGAACTATTTTGTCCAAACTTATCGGGCTGCTCTTTCCGCAAAATTGTGAACGAAATGCGGTTGAGTATATTTCCCAACATAATGGTGTGCATATTATGCAGCTTTTGGAGAAATAGGTCTACATCATTATCTACCCACTTGTATCTGATCTGGAGTAATTTTTATAATATTAAAATTAAACCTCACTCTCACAATGTCTCTGCCTACATACTAGCAAACATTAGAACAGCATAAGACAAACATGCTGAAGTTGCGTTTGACACATCCCAGCTCTGATAATCGCCTGTTGATCTTGTAGGACATGTCGTCGAATTCCCCGTTGCCTACTAATACGAGTAACGCTACCACGAATCGATTTTTCGTCGGGCAGATGCAAACGAACTCCAGTGGATCGCCCCTTAAAACGGTAAGTTATGAATCGCACACAATATTTAGAACTAGACATATTTTGAAACATAATTGCGAATCGCTGCACGTCTGATTTGTCATTCCAGAATCTATTCATATGCAAAATATTTTTCCGTTTCTGTATCAGACAACTACTATTTATGACTGAAAGTTAGTCGATAAGGAGATTTCTAGTTCCATTCATAAAAATCGAATATGAGAAATACGTCTTACCATGCTAATCTTAACGACATCGCACATTTCCATCACACACCCCACGACCGGTTTCGTGCAGTTTGCACTCATCAGGTAGGGGCATTTATATCTATATTCTTATGAATCTTCTCAGTGTAAAATTAGTGTATATTGTCAGCCATAAATACACGGTTTTAGATGATTTGACCTGAAGTCTTTTTAATTATTTACGAAATGAATTACATTGGTGAGATATTTAAGGTGTGTTATGTGTTGCCATGTGCCAACGCAGCATTCATTTCCAAATAGTCAACACGTTATATGCTAGCCTGTCAGGTTGAGCTATCCTTCATTGCTAAAGATTACATTTGTTTAATTTCACAGAGCCTTTCGTCCAACCATAACCAGCAATATGTGAATAATATCGGTCAATTACAAACAATAAGTCGATGATGAAGAAGAAGAAGAAGAAATTGACTTTATTCGTACACACGAATTTTCAGCTGTTACAATAATTTCACCATAAATTTAAAAAAATGATAAACATGTCCCGACATCGAGTTACAATTTGTCGGCTGAACGATTTTCCTTGTCCGTCTTAATTGATTGACATACGATCCAGTTTACTAGCAAACGTTTTTGGGTCAAACGTTTCACTGCAAGTCCCGGTATCTCGTACTTCGTTCGAAAGTGCACGTCCAAATTTGACCTCAGTTGATCCGAAAATATTTGATGAATTTTACCCTTGGAGAAATTAATTGTATGCACGGCCGATTTGAAGGCCCCGCAAAAAAAGATTTTAAACAATTTACTAATTCCATCCATAACAAAATCACTTTAGTTCTTGTTGAATTGTAATAAATCAAAAGGGTATTTTTTACTCTCAACATACAAGATTTGTCATTCTGTGATTGAGCACCACATGGTTGCATAGTTGTGTTAATAAATTTTAAGTGATTTTATTGCTTTTACAACCAGCTACGTATATGTAGATCATATAAGAAACAGATTATTTTACCTGGAGTCATTCCGACCATTTTGATTCTATTTTCAGACTAGTCCGATTATCGTCCGCTTTAACATAGACCGTCTTCATATCCACCAAACACAAGTAAGTCCCACTTTCTCGACGACATCTGACGTTCCTACAAAAAGAAATCCATAAGAAAACTACAGTAAAACAGATTGCATTCATACATACATCCAAACATACATATAATGGCATACACAAATGTACATTTGTAAATACACATCGATATGCATACATATACATATACTTCCACTAAGCATATTTATACATGTTAACACATACAAACCTACATAAATACTTTCGTATATGCATACATACATACATACATACATACATACATACATACATACATACATACATACATACATACATACATGCATACATACATTCATTCATTCATACATTCATACATACATGCATAAATACATACATAGATAATCCATTCGTACATAAATATATACATTCATACATACATACATACATACATACATACATACATACATACACACATACATATATACATACATACATACAAACATATATACATACATACATAAAAACAAAATGCCTCTATTTAATTATTCGACGTTTGTTAACTGATTCATTTGTAACCGAGCCATCATATTTTCCTCTAAATTTTATATTTGTCAACTGTCTTCCTTTATAGGGAACACAAAATTCTGTTCCATTTATCAATGCATCCGATTTCAGCCTAGGAAATTCGTCATTTGTAAGTTTTTGCAAACTTACATTCATACGAAAGTTGTCAACACGCCTATTTACTGATTTCTACATCTAAATTGCTTTTCCAATTCGCAGTCCACCATCCACAATACTCAGCGGATTGAAAATCGATTCAGCATTGAACAGATACATGTTCATGAGAAAATTGTGAGTTACAACACATGTGCCGCTTTAAACTAAAAGCTTCATTTTCTAATCTTCCTAATTTTGTGTAACCTATTGTTAAAAGGCATTGTTTGAATAGCGATCCTATGTATTTCTATACCAGGGATTTCAATCGAATACTACTGAATCAAATGAAAACCATTTTGGTGGACGTGATTCTGTATCGGTGAGTCAAATTTTGGAAAACGCTCAAAATATCCGCGTTTGTGCTGTCCATCTTGTACTTGATTACAAATCCACATAATGCGAATAATCATATTATTCGTAATCATGTACGGTCATCGGAATACTTGTTTGTCCTGCACTATTCAGTACCTTCGAATGTAGCTACAGCAATAGATCATTTAGGAATACGCGACAAATCTTGGTGAAGACCACTCCGTGAACACTCGTCATCCAACTCGATTATTTAGGCTTCTAGCGTAGAACACGCGTTTTTATACGCTTTAAAATGCCATCTATAGGCATTGTGATCAATGTACGACTAGCAGAACAATCTGCTTTCGCTGTTTGCCACCTTCGGTTGATGTTAAACGAGGATGTTCACCGCAAGATTACGATGCTACAAGAAGTATATTGAACGTGGCCAGTGAAACTATTTTCCTTTGATTGATGCATCATTGTTTGAATTGATTATTCAGTATATGGCATTTAGCAACTTTCAAGTATTAATTGTATAAAAACGACGGGACTGTTTTTGTAATTTTGAATACACCGCAAACAATATAAAAACTATGAGAAACTTAGTAATGCTATGTGCCTATGGATGACTCATCTTTGTCGATGAATAATATAACTTTTTTAGAATCCTGTCGAAGATGAATTAATCCTCTAGAGAATTATTTGCTCTTTGATAGTCGAAAGGCAATTTGAATGCAAATGATTTTGTGAAAATTTGACAAACTCATATATCTAATACATTGAAATTTGTTAACAGCATTCAACAATCAGGTTGTATCCTATTCATGATCATGCTGAGTGCAATGATCCACGTTCCTAACCTTACGAAAATTTGTTCATTGAAATGCCCGTTTCAATTTAGGGCATGTCAATTCAAGTCGGCGCTTGATTGCTTCGATTAGGTCAAGGTTATCGTCTATGCCAATGCTGGATTCCGTGAAACGTTTCTAGATCTTTTGGCTACAATATGTAAATGATAAACAAAGCTAAGTTTAATGTACAAAATTTATTATCATTGAACGTTTACTAAACTGCATTGATTTTACGAAACTAAAATTCATTCAATTTTCACTTGTGTTTCTCTACCTCGCCGTATTGAACATACAATGGTCAGTTGAAGAATCAGTCTTTTCTAACATCGCTCGTTTTTCGGCAAACTTTGACAACACGTATTTAATTCAAATTTTAACTCTATGACTGATATTAATAATAGCATTATCACTATAGTACTAACTAAGTGTTTTTCATTTGTATTGTTTCATATTCAATTTCGCGATAATCTCAATATTAACTGTTTTTCTGTTTACAAGTTCCCATCAACTCATTCGAAGGAGGAGGGATTGCGGCTAATAGTACGAGCGGTTCTCGGATCACTTAATGCAAGTTTATATTCGGCTATATGTTGCTCTCTAACTGTTTTTCGGTTCGCTTTATTATAATTGTTCCTGATTTTACAGTTCACACAATCCGAGAAACAATTGGGCCAATTCAACCAGGTTGGCGATGGGCAAACAATGGTGCGTAAAAATGGTTATTGATTTTGCATTTTAATAATTTTATTCTACTTACCAAATTTAATCGAAACACTTGTAGAGATCTTTGAGAATTATGTTCATTCAAAATACATAAATAAATGTGTAAGTTTTTTGTTTTATCGCAACATCAACATAGTAATATTTCTATTGGCTGGGTAGTGATGTACTAATATGCTTTTTTACGATAAAACAGACAAGAGAAACGCATGTACTGTAATTTGGGATTTTAAATGTAGTAATAATGATAATGGACTCCGTAGACCACCGTTGATGTAACGCTTCATTTCGTGGCACTCGCTGAAACTAACATATCGCCGAAGATTCCATCCCTGGACACAGCTAGTATTTTACCATGCAACCGATTGTGATCAATTAGCCTTATACTGTTTCTTATTGTTCTTACAAAACGGAGGTTATAACCCTTGACATATTACTGTGAAAGCATTAACGTGATACAAGTAGCGGGTTACTTGAAAACAGATTTTACATAGATGTGTGAATTCTTTACAACTTATTTTCTAAACATGTGAGGTGTGGAGTTGCACACGAATATTTCATTACTATTACTAATATTATTATAATAACGGGAGATTTACATCTCTTTCTAGCTCAATGTCGTATAACCATGCTACTTATTTATATCTAATCGCATTTATTCGTTCCAGGTTGAGAACCCAATCGCGACCAATCTCAGTCCATCCGTAAGTGTGAAAATGTTTCGTTTGCTGTGATTGTTAATTTTCTGGCTCCTAATGTTTTTATGCGAAATCCTGTTTTAATGCAAACGAGACACTTTATTTTCAATTACATAAAATGTGTATTCATCACGAGATTATAGTTAGATCGTTTTAAGTTCTTTTAATTTGAAGTACAAATATTGTAAAATATTGATATTTAATCAACCTATGGCAATAATTTACACCTTTACTGTGATTTTTAGAATAATGACGTTAGCACGATACCTCAGGATTCGGTGAATGAACATTTGGTGAGTCACTTTTCGTGAACAGCATGATTTATTGATCCGAACATTTTTGGAGATATCCACGAATTGAAGCAACATATATTCGCTCATTGCTAATCACGAAACGCATCTAAATGATCTGGGTTAGTATGATATTAACTCACCACTCTCTTTGCATGCATGAGATTCCGGACACTGAGTATGAAATGAACACGAATATTCGAATTTTTACGGAATATTCACTGATATGTACTGCCAACGCGAGCGAGAAACTTTTCACTAATTTCTACTCACATTGCTACTTTCAGATGTGCCAATAATATGTTGGAAATTATTACAATGTTTTCAGAAATATCCATTTTCATATTTCCTTGATATTCGACTGTATTTCCAAGGACTAAAATTGTATAATTTTATGCTACTAAGAAGAATTAAGTAGCTAGGCCTACTAATGGCATTAAAGCAATCCTGAACGATCGCCCAGCCTGATACACACATTTTTACTTTTGTGATTAGTTATCGTGAACAGTTACGTACATTGCTTCAGAAAAATAATATTTTTAAACTACTTGTAGATCTCATCAAAGCAGAACCGATTCCGCGTATGCCGGGTCAATCAAGTTCGCTCTCCGCGTAAAGTGAGTTAATGTCAATAGTTTAAACAATAAGGATTTAAGTCAAGTACGAATCAAGCATAAGTTTCAATTTGATGTAATTGTAAAAGAAATATACCCGAAAATTTTGATTACTAGAACAGGCCAAATGTTTTCAAAAGAAAATATTTTATATAACATTGGATTCATCAACATTCGCAATTAGAGAACTCATCCAGCAAAGATGATCTATACTAACAACAATATTTGACGACTTCATTTAAGAGGTCGCTAAGATTGCTCCTCCCATCTCACTTATTATGTATATTTTACGTTATTTTGAAAGACGATTCTTCGGAGTCCGAGCCGATTTTGGCGAAGCCGATTAAACTTGGGCGCGATCCAGGAATCAGAAGAAGAGGTGAGTATCTTTGCAATTTATGCGCCAACGTTTACTTGGCTTTCTTTGAACACCTTAACACATTTTTTTCATTTTTCCAGTGATTACCTGGACCTTTACTCAAAGCAATGTCTATGTCAATGTGCGCCATATTTCCATAAATATATGTATTGCGTTTCATTGTAATCAGATTTTGTAATATATGTTCGACATTCATAATTTGTTCTTTCCCTGTTTACAAGGGATGACGGGTTAGATTAGTTGATGAAAATATCTGAGCAATTTTCTCTGTGAGTGTTTGTATAGTGATGTTGATGCTGTCAGTGGATGATGAGGAAGAGAAAGTTGATCGTTCTGCTATATATCGTTGCGTTGTTCTTAATCGAACCGTGAGAAACACAGAACAAAGCCAGAGGGAACGTGTGAGATGGACATCTGAGCGAAGTGTATTAGTTGTGTGAACGAGATGTGTTTATAATATGATCAAAAAGGTCTATGAGCAATCAAGTTATAGTAATTAGAGAGTAAAAGTGTGAACTGTGTACTAAACCCGTTACCTTGCGAGTTGGCGGGGCGGTAGATATGGAAATGAATGGCCAATAATTTTTAGGACGAGGCAGGCATTCGAAATTGTCGTGTGTGTGGATCCTGTCAAAAACCGAGAGTTTATTTGTGTTTGTTGAAATGCGTTTCGTGTTTCATTCGAACACTGATATTTTTATTCGGTCAAAGTCCTCGCGACCAAAGTCATCGCAAAGGCTTGCGGTCAGCTCTGCTAACTGTTTCCCGGAAGGGTCAAGTAAAGTTCAAACGCTCAATTATCTCGCAATGCACACGACGAAACTTTCTGGTTCGACTTTGACTTTGCTGACCCATTCACCGAAAGGTTAATTGAAGGTCAAACGGTCCGACATTTGATCGTGCTACGAAATTGTAATTAAAGAACCACATTTTCCCTTTCGATACGTTCTAGAAATTTAAACATAACAGTAATTAAGGTGACAGGACTTCAGTTTGCAAGATCTGAACGTCTGCCACCCGTGCCGATATGTGAAATTACCCAAGACTTCCACTCTGTTGTTACCACTCCTTCGATTAGAGAACGGTCGAACAATTTACTCAATGGTGTACACACCTGATGGTCACTGGATTTCAGTGCAGTTGGTGTGATTCCTCCCGCTCCAGGGGATTTTCTAGTGTTCACTAGACACAAATGTCGTTGTATTATTGCTGAATTGATCTCGGTGTGAGTCAAATGTTGCGTTGCGGTTGATGCCTTCAATTCTTCAGCCAATCTGATGGTTAATGGACTGAATACTTTTTATAAAAGTGAGCAAGAGCATCAGCTGTTTCCTTTGCTGAGGCTAGTAATTCATCCTCCGTAAGCACATGGAACACTCCTGGCTTCACGCTCGATCGATCATTGACAATCCGAAATAGCAATTGAGGATTACTTTCTACTTTCCGAGACAGAAGGCGGTGGAAATTTAGCTTATCTTCCTCAATGAGAGCGTTCACGTTTTTCCGAATTCTGTAAAATTGTTGCCAGGAGGCACCAGTCCTAGAATTCATGTTTGACTGAAGGATTTCTCTGAGTGTGGCTCAATGTGATTCGGTGTTTTAATAGTCAAGCATTTGCTAATTTACTAATCAAAGCGCTTCAATTAAACTGGCGTTGTCAATCCTTCTGAATAGTTCTGCTGACTCATGTAATCGTCTAGCGCTGCATACATATTAGAAGTCTAACGCAAAATAATTCGGTACCTTCCCATGATTGAAAGCTCATGATAATCAGCCAATGCATGTTGCATTATTTTCCGAGCGCTGACTGCCAATATTAGAGTCATGTCGGTCTTAGCTCGAAGTTGTGTTCCCAAAGCGTCATCTATTAATCTGACTCCCTGAGTGTCAAAAAATTGATGTTATTGGCCACCTTTGGTCGATGTCGACCATGGATGTACATTGCAATCGCATGATTGTTTCATGTTCAACAGCTTTTTGAATTAATATACTTTTCGATTCAGGAGGAATAATCAATCCCGCAGCGATAGGCAGTACTTAGTTTATCGGAGTCTGTCGCACGTGGGTAGCATGATAACAGTGGAGGAATGGTAAACAAGGAGCGCTTGTATGCCACTGTTGGATAAGGCTGCTACGACCAACCTGTTTAATCACATGTGTCCAAACACATGTTTAATGGGGTTAAACCCATAACGATGAACCAAAATATTCAAATGCATGCTTTTCCGTCACTCTCCCCACGACCGGTTTTGTGCTGTTTGCACTCATCGGGTACAGGCATTTATATTCTTATGAATCTTCTCAGTTAGAATACATGGTTGTAGATTATTTGAGCTTATCTCTTTTCATTTAAATACGAAATGAATTAAATTGCTAAGATTTTGTAGAATACAGAATATTTTCAGCGATACTGTGAAATGAGTGTATTGGGGACGCATCTCAATTAGAATGATACTTCAACGGAAATCCCTTATCTTCATTCGTCTCGCCATTAAAAGTAAATGAAACCGCATTATGTCAAGAGTCAGGAATATATGGTGAAAAAATATTTATTTTCAAAGTTGAATAGATGCTTATTTCGCTCACGGAAACTGACATCATGGAAACCTATTGCTACATCTGCCAGTAAAGGAATAAATCTAGAGATTTTTCAAATTTGCGCAAAGATTTTCTACAAAAAATAAACAATGCGGAAACATTCATCTCCATTTATTCCAATACATGCTTCTGTGAAAATTAGTCGTGAATTAATGCTTCGTTTGCAAAAGAAAAATAGCAACAAATACTACGCTGATCATTTATTTGTAATTTGAGATGAAATCTCTCATTACTGAAAATAATAAACGGTATTTTGACTAATTTAATTTGATTGTATTGGTTTTCTTTCAAATGGATGATGCCATACAGGTGAATGCATAACAATTCCATGTTTTGTAGCGTTTCAAATTGATGACAATTATGATTCAGGAGGAACAATCTCTCTCGCAGAGCTAACAGCGATAGGCCTACTCGACGATCAGTGGTACATCTGCATGCTGATAACGTGGCCAATGTTCAATAGCCGAGAACAGTATCTGGTTTTCCCAAGTTTTGAGAGGATGCTGCACACAATACATTAAAAGTGTGTTGTCGACGGCAAGTAATTTTCAACACGTACGATCTACGTCAAGAATGGATTTTGAACTTGTATATAAATTCAATTACCACATCCTAAACCGCCTCCACTAGTGAGTGCGTTCTTCTCCCTACACTAACGTTGAGGAAAATTTCGTTGAAAGCCCGACCAAATAAAATTTAAAATCGAATGCGTCAAGTTCATCATACTAGTGCGACTCAGCATTTTGTTTTGACTGCCATTAAAGTGGACCACAAAATGTAGCTATTGTAAATAGTTGACATTTCGGGTATCGAGTTTAACCGAACAGCCCTTTACACGATCGGTTTCATACCATTTTGTTAATCGAAAATCTCTTGCAACACTGATCGTCCTTCCACAGTCTCCGTTCGACAAAATTTCATAATATTTCCTCCTCGTGACGCCTCACGTGATTCACTTGTATAAATAATCGATTGGCAATCAATCATCTCACAACTTCGATCAAAAAAGCTTAACTTTTGCAAATTTACCGATACTATGAATTAATGTATTTTTATAATGCTATACGGGTATTTTGACCGTTAAAATAGCTATAGTGAAGTAGAATGTATGCCTAATTGAGGATATTTATAACAATTAAATTATCAAATATCTAGGAAAGTATCATATTCGGTATGCGATTTTCAGCTACTTGGTTCATTTGACATGCTCATGAAGAATGCTGTGCAATCAATTTGATCATATTTTCACAAATTTGCGAGATAAGATACTCTAATTTGTTCGTTGAAACACGTTATGGAAATACTGGTATTCATGAATTAGTAGTAGTGTTTGCGGGTTAATAAAAATGAGATTTTACTCGAGATTCAATTATTAAACTTTTACAAAAATTGCATTCACTTGTCAGTTGTGCCCCCCTCAATAAAACTTTATCCCGCTCAGTGGTTGGCCACGTTTGACCTCGTTAAACCAATAGGATGTCCGAACAAGCCTCGAGCCAGTGGCTTCAGTTTATTGTCCAATGAGATCAAAGGTTGTTCTCGCATTCAAGGTCGATTGGCCCTGTCCCCGATAAAATGCCATAGGAGGGACATTAACAGTCAGTGTCATTCGAAGCAACACGAGCCCTCCTTTAACTACCAAAACTTTAACATTTTTCCGGTGAGTGATTTTGCGATATTGACACATAAGTTGATTTCATGAACGTGTGAACCAATGATATCGTATGGATCATTTATGTCGAATAAGCTCGCCACAATTATTGATTACGCATGAGAAGAGTGTTAAATATGGCACAAAATAATTGGTCAGTTTAATGCCTTTTGTTGATTAGCTGGTGTATATTCCAGCGTATGATCGTTCACATACTGTTTGTAATTTGTCTAAGTTATCGTCGCTTTTCAATGTGCATTATGTAGGTAAAGAAAAACATGCAAGAATTTCGACGAAGCGTTGTTGTAGTAGTTTATTGGGTATAAAAAATTCCAAATGATTTTATATCGACGTTAAAATTTAATGATTTCGTACATGTTATTCAGAGTTACTCTGACGCTGATGAGAACTGCTTCTGTTTTAACAAATATAGAATAATTAATGTCCACTTAATTACTCAATTAGAATACTCAGATGCAAGTCAAAACAAGACAATACCTAACCAAACACTGCGGCTTTGGATGTTCATCTAACGTGTCAAGCAACTGTTTATCAAACATTCGATTGAAATAAGGTGTGGATTAACGTATTTGCAAACCGCTACCGGTTTCTGACTGTTTGCCGTCATCATGCTGAGAGATTAAGATCAGGTACAGTGAGCTTGGAAACAGTGGTAAATTGGTACTAGTATGCCACTGGTGTATAGGCGTTTACATAGAACAAAGTTGTTCATCACGTGCAGACAGTAAGATCCGGTTCAGTGAGCCTTGAATCTGTGGATACGTGTTAAAAAAGTTATATTTTAATGCCACTATTACATAGGGTTCTTACAGAATCAGAAAGTTATTATTGATCGAGCACTTGAGGCGCTTATAATAGACCACTTATTTTGTTATTCTATATTTTAAAAATCGTGGACCATTTAAATAACCTTATTTAACACTGGCATACAAGTACACCTTTGCTAACCACTGTACCACTGCATCAAGGCTCACTGAAACAGATCTTACAGTCTCCAACAGATGACGGCAAACAGCCTTCTCATTTTAATTTCAACTAATATTTTGCAGAGAATATTGTTTCAACTTAGTGAAACCTTATTCCCAAAATTATATTCATTATATAACGGCAGGTCGCACATTTTTGTTAGTACAAGACTTTTAAAATTTACCGATCAAAATAAGCGAGATTCGATCATCGCTTTTATACCATTAAACCCGTATACCCGGAAAAATTCCTAATCATTTTTTTCGCCCACAATTTAGTGTAAAAATAAAGTTTTTCTCTTTAGACACAATCAACATGGCAACTAAAAGTAAGTGCTTATCTTGGAGGTCAAAAATTCATGAACAGGGAATAAAGCATGATTACGCAATCGGTCTCAATATGGGTTAAATGCGCTTAAACAACGATCGCCTTGGTGATTTAACAAATTACGCAACTCGCGTGTGAATAGTGTTCTGAAATTAAGCTAATATGTCTGCTTAAGCCAATCTAAAAGTCGCAGATCTACAACGCGTTCTGGTACCGACAAGCACTTAGATGCGAAACGTAATCAAGAAATACACATAGTTTTCTGAACTAAAAATTCAACTAGCAAACATTGAACATACCATTCACCGAAATATTCATAATGATTTCTGGATGCTACTTAAACCTTCCACGCGCAAACTAGTTATGATTTGTGGAAGGCTTGATGGTGTTGTTATTGTTATCTTTAGGTTGTATATTAATCCAGACATATTACGTTACATTTTCCTCCTAATTTACTATCCCAATGAAAAACAGGAAACACTATCCCTATGATTTTAACACTTGAGCGCGGATGAGCAACGGATATCATTTTCACCAATGAACATCGATTCAGAATAAAAATTCTGTGTTTAAAAGGATTAATTAATTGGCTACCAGCCGTCAGGTGCTCGATTTTTATTGAAAGAATTTTTATCGAGGGTTTGCTTGCAGTTCCTCTTTCGCAATTGGGCCTTCCTCTCACGTAAAAAATTGAGAATCATTACAATGCTATTTGTTCCCCAAATGTTTTTATTCAACAGTCTACTCGCGAGTAACTATTTTGTCCAAACTTATGGGGGTGCTCTTGCCGCAAAATTGTGAACGAAATGCGGTTGAGTATATTTCCCAACATAATGGTGTGCATATTCTGCAGCTTTTGGATAAAAATGTCTACATCATTATCTACCCACTTGTATCTGATCTGGAGTAATTTTTATAATATTAAAATTAAAACTCACTCTCACAATGTCTCTGACTACATACTAGCAAACATTAGAACAGCATAAGACAAACATGCTGAAGTTGCGTTTGACACATCCCAGCTCTGATAATCGCCTGTTGATCTTGTAGGACATGTCGTCGAATTCCCCGTTGCCTACTAATACGAGTAACGCCTCCACGAATCGATTTTTCGTCGGGCAGATGCAAACGAACTCCAGTGGATCACCACTAAAAACGGTAAGTTATGAATCGCACACAATATTTAGAACTAGACATATTTTGAAACATAATTGCGAATCGCTGCACGTCTGTTTTGTCATTGCAGAATCTATTCATATGCAAACCTTTTTTCCGTTTCTGTATCAGACAACTACTATTTATGACTGAAAGTTAGTCGATAAGGAGATTTCTAGTTCCATTCATAAAAATCGAATATGAGAAATACGTCTTACCATGCTAATCTTAACGACATCGCACATTTACATCACACACCCCACGACCGGTTTCGTGCAGTTTGCGCTCATCAGGTAGGGGCATTTATATCTATATTCTTATGAATCTTCTCAGTGTAAAATTAGTGTATATTGTCAGTCATAAATACACGGCTTTAGATGATTTGACCTGAAGTCTTTTTAATCAATTACGAAATGAATTACATTGGTGAGATATTTAAGGTGTGTTATATGTTGCCATGTGCCAACGCAGCATTCATTTTCAAATAGTCAACACGTTATATGCTAGCCTGTCAGGTTGAGATATCCTTCATGGCTAAAGATTACATTTGTTTAATTTCACAGAGCCTTTCGTCCAACCATAACCAGCAATATGTGAATAATATCGGTCAATTACAAACAATAAGTCGATGATGAGAAGAAGAAGAAGAAATTGACTTTATTCGTACACACGAATTTTCAGCTGTTACAATAATTTCACCATAAATTTAAAAAAATGATAAACATGTCCCGACATCGAGTTACAATTTGTCGGCTGAACGATTTTCCTTGTCCGTCTTAATTGATTGACATACGATCCAGTTTACTAGCAAACGTTTTTGGGTCAAACGTTTCACTGCAAGTCCCGGTATCTCGTACTTCGTTCGAAAGTGCACGTCCAAATTTGACCTCAGTTGATCCGAAAATATTTGATGAATTTTACCCTTGGAGAAATTAATTGTATGCACGGCCGATTTGAAGGCCCCGCAAAAAAAGATTTTAAACAATTTACTAATTCCATCCATAACAAAATCACTTTAGTTCTTGTTGAATTGTAATAAATCAAAAGGGTATTTTTTACTCTCAACATACAAGATTTGTCATTCTGTGATTGAGCACCACATGGTTGCATAGTTGTGTTAATAAATTTTAAGTGATTTTATTGCTTTTACAACCAGCTACGTATATGTAGATCATATAAGAAACAGATTATTTTACCTGGAGTCATTCCGACCATTTTGATTCTATTTTCAGACTAGTCCGATTGTCGTCCGCTTTAACATAGACCGTCTTCATATCCACCAAACACAAGTAAGTCCCACTTTCTCGACGACATCTGACGTTCTTACAAAAAGAAATCCACAAGAAAACTACAGTAAAACAGATTGCATTCATACATACATCCAAACATACATATAATGGCATACACAAATGTACATTTGTAAATACACATCGATATGCATACATATACATATACTTCCACTAAGCATATTTATACATGTTAACACATACAAACCTACATAAATACTTTCGTATATGCATACATACATACATACATACATACATACATACATACATACATACATACATACATACATACATACACACATACATACATACGTACATACATACATACATACATACATACATTCATTCATTCATACATTCATACATACATGCATAAATACATACATAGATACATCCATTCGTACATAAATACATACATTCATACATTCATACATACATACATACATACATACATACATACATACATACATACATACATACATACATTCATACATACAGACATTCATGCATACAAAAATACATGCATACATACATACATACATACATACATACATACATACATACAAACATATAGACATACATACATACAAACAAAATGACTCTATTTAATTATTCGACGTTTGTTAACCGATTCATTTGTAACCGAGCCATCATATTTTCCTCTAAATTTTATATTCGTCAACTGTTTTCCTTTATAGGGAACACAAAATTCTATACCATTTATCAATGCATGTGACTTCAGCCTAGGACATTCGTCATTTGTAAGTTTTTGCAAACTTCCATTCATACGAAAGTTGCCATCATTCCTATTTGCTGATTTCTACATCTAAATTGCTTTTCCAATTCGCAGTCCACAATCCATTATAATCAGCGGATTGAAAACCGATTCAACATCGAACAGATACATGTTCATGAAAAAATTGTGAGTTACAACACATGTGCCGCTTTAAACTAAAAGCTTCATTTTCTAATCTTCCTAATTTTGTGTAACCTATTGTTAAAAAGCATTGTTTGAATAGCGATCCTATGTTGTTCTATACCAGGGATTTCAAACGAATACTACTGAATCAAATGAAAACCATTTTGGTGGACGTGATTCTGTATCGGTGAGTCAAATTTTGAAAAACGCTCAAAATATCCGCGTTTGTGCTGTCCATCTTGTACTTGATTACAAATCCACATAATGCGAATAATCATATTATTCGTAATCATGTACGGTCATGGGAATACTTGTTTGTCCTGCACTATTCAGTACCTTCGAATGTAGCTACAGCATTAGATCATTTAGGAATACGCGACAAATCTTGGTGAAGACCACTCCGTGAACACTCGTCATCCAACTCGATTATTTAGGCTTCTAGCGTAGAACACGCGTTTTTATACGCTTTAAAATGCCATCTATAGGCATTGTGATCAATGTACGACTAGCAGAACAATCTGCTTTCGCTGTTTGCCACCTTCGGTTGATGTTAAACGAGGATGTTCACCGCAAGATTACGATGCTACAAAAAGTAAATTGAACGTGGCCAGTAAAACTATTTTCTTTGATTGATGCATCATTGTTTGAATTGATTATTCAGTATATGGCATTTAGCAACTTTCAAGTATTAATTGTATAAAAACGACGGGACTGTTTTTGTAATTTTGAATACACCGCAAACAATATAAAAACTATGAGAAACTTAGTAATGCTATGTGCCTATGGATGACTCATCTTTGTCGATGAATAATATAACTTTTTTAGAATCCTGTCGAAAATGAATTAATCCTCTAGAGAATTATTTGCTCTTTGATAGTCGAAAGGCAATTTGAATGCAAATGATTTTGTGAAAATTTGACAAACTCATATATCTAATACATTGAAATTTGTTAACAGTATTCAACAATCAGGTTGTATCCTATGCATGATCATGCTGAGTGCAATGATCCACGTTCCTAACCTTACGAAAATTTGTTCTGGGAAATGCCCGTTTCAATTTAGGGCATGTTGCTTCAAGTCGGCGCTTGATTGCTTCGATTAGGTCAAGGTTATCCGTGAAACGTTTCTAGATCTTTTGGCTACAATATGTACATGATAAACAAAGCTAAGATTAATGTACAAAATTTAGTATCAATGAACGTTTACTAAACTGCATTGATTTTACGAAACTGAAATTCATTCAATTTTCACTTGTGTTCCTCTACCTCGCCGTATTAAACATACATTGGTCAGTTGAAGAATCAGTCTTTTCTAAAATCGCTCGTTTTTGGCAAATTTTGACAACACGTATTTAATTCAAATTTAAACTCTATGACTGATATTAATAATAGGATTATCACTATAATATTAACTAAGTGTTTTTCATTTGTATTGTTTCATATTCAATTTCGCGATACTCTCAATATTAACTGTTTTTCTGTTTACAAGTTCCCATCAACTCATTCGAATGAGGAGGGATTGCGGCTGATAGTACGCGCGGTTCTCGGATCACTTAATGCAAGTTTATATTCGGCTATATGTTGCTCTCTAACTGTTTTTCGGTTCGCTTTATAATAATTGTTCCTGATTTTACAGTTCACACAATCCGAGAAACAATTGGGCCAATTCAACCAGGTTGGCGATGTGCAAACAATGGTGCGTAAAAATGGTTATTAATTTTGTATTTTAATAATTTTATTTTACTTACCAAATTTAATCGAAACACGTGTAGAAATCTTTGAGAATTATGTTCATTCAAAATACATCAATGTAAGTTTTTTTGTTTTATCGCAACATCAACATAGTAATATTTCTATTGGCTGGGTAGTGATGTACTAATATGCTTTTTTACGATAAAACAGACAAGAGAAACACATGTACTGTAATTTGGGATTTTAAATGTAGTGTTAATGCCAATGGATTGCGTAGATTGCCGTTGATATAACGCTTCATTTCGTGGCACTCGCTGAAACTAACATATCGCCGAAGATTCCATCCCTGGGCACAGCTAGTATTTTACCATGCAACCGATTGTGATCAATTAGCCTCATACTGTTTCTTATTGTTCGTACAAAACGGAGGTTATAACCCTTGAGATATTACTGTGAAAGCATTAACGTGATACAAGTAGCGGGTCACTTGAAAACACATTTTACATAGATGTGTGAATTCTTTACAACTTATTTCCTAAACATGTGAGGTGTGGAGTTGCACACGAATATTTCATTACTATTACTAATATTATTATAATAACGGGAGATTTACATCTCTTTCTAGCTCAATGTCGTATAACCATGCTACTTATTTATATCTAATCGCATTTATTCGTTCCAGGTTGAGAACCCAATCGCGACCAATCTCAGTCCATCCGTAAGTG
Source organism: Atriophallophorus winterbourni (assembly GCA_013407085.1). NCBI lineage: Eukaryota > Metazoa > Platyhelminthes > Trematoda > Plagiorchiida > Microphallidae > Atriophallophorus > Atriophallophorus winterbourni. The sequence continues at coordinate 77,537 of JACCGJ010001478.1, read as the reverse complement.
TGAAAATGTTTCGTTTGCTGTGATTGTTAATTTTCTGGCTCCTAATGTTTTTATGCGAAATCCTGTTTTAATGCAAACGAGACACTTTATTTTCAATTACATAAAATGTGTATTCATCACGAGATTATAGTTAGATCGTTTTAAGTTCTTTTAATTTGAAGTACAAATATTGTAAAATATTGATATTTAATCAACCTATGGCAATAATTTACACCTTTACTGTGATTTTTAGAATAATGACGTTAGCACGATACCTCAGGATTCGGTGAATGAACATTTGGTGAGTCACTTTTCGTGAACAGCATGATTTATTGATCCGAACATTTTTGGAGATATCCACGAATTGAAGCAACATATATTCGCTCATTGCTAATCACGAAACGCATCTAAATGATCTGGGTTAGTATGATATTAACTCACCACTCTCTTTGCATGCATGAGATTCCGGACACTGAGTATGAAATCAACACGAATATTTGAATTTTTACGGAATATTCACTGATATGTACTGCCAACGCGAGCGAGAAACTTTTCACTAATTTCTACTCACATTGCTACTTTCAGATGCGCCAATAATATGTTGGAAATTATTACAATGTTTTCAGCAATATCCATTTTCATATTTCCTTGATATTCGACTGTATTTCCAAGGACTACAATTGTATAATTTTATGCTACTAAGAAGAATTAAGTAGCTAGGCCTACTAATGGCATTAAAGCAATCCTGAACGATCGCCCAGCCTGATACACACATTTTTACTTTTGTGATTAATTAACGAGCACATTGACGTACATTGCTTCAAAAAATATTATTTTCAAACTACTTGTAGATCTCATCAAAACAGAACCGATTCCGCGTATGCCGAGTCAATCAGGTTCGCTCTCCGCGTAAAGTGAGTTAATGTCAATAGTTTAAAGAATAAGGATTTAAGTCAAGTACGAATCAAGCATAAGTTTTAATTTGATGTAATTGTAAAAGAAATATACCCGAAAACTTTGATTACTAGGACAGGCCAATTGTTTTCAAAAGAAAATATTTTATATAACATTGGATTCATCAACATTCGCAATTAGAGAACTCATCCAGCTAAGCTAACCTATACTTACAACAATATCAAAGGACTTCATATTAGAGAATGCTATGATTGCTCCTCACATCTCACTTAGCATCTACTTTTTACGTTATTTTGAAAGATGATTCCTCGGAGTCCGAGCCGATTTTGGCGAAGCCGATTAAACTTGGGAGCGATCCAGGAATCAGAAGAAGAGGTGAGTATCTTTGCAATTTATGCGCCAACGTTTACTTGGCTTTCCTTGAACACCTTAACACAATTCTTTTCATCTTTCCAGTGATTACCTGGACCTTTACTCAAGGCAATGTCTATGTCAATGTGCGCCATATTTCCATAAAGATATGTATTGCGTTTCAATGTAATCAGATTTTGTAATATATTTTCGACATTCACGATTTGTTCTTTCCGTGTTTACAAGGGCTGACGGGCTAGATTTGTTGATGAGAACACCTGAGCACTTTTCTCTGTAGGTGTTCGTAAAGTGATGTTGATGCTGTCAGTGGATGATGAGGAAGAGAAAGTTGATCGTTCTGCTATATATCGTTGCGTTGTTCTTAATCGAACCGTGAGAAACACAGAACAAAGCCAGAGGGAACGTGTGAGATGGACATCTGAGCGAAGTGTATTAGTTGTGTGAACGAGTTGTATTTATAAAATGATCAAAAGGGTCTTTGAGCAATCACGTTATACTAATTGAAGGGTAAATAGTGTGTACTGTGCATTACACCCGTTACCGTGCGAGTTGGCGAGACGCTACAGATGGAAATTTATGGCCAATACTCTTGAGGACGAGGCGTTCATTTGAAGTTATCGTGTGTTCTTGTTCGATCAAACATTTTAAGTTGGTTAATAGTGAGGATACTAAGGGTAGCTCAATCCGGTTTCTGTTATTTCCGTCAAATTGAACCGATGTATCTCTTTGTGGCGTGAACCAAGTCGAATGACCGGAATCACAGATTAAAAATTAAAATGAGTAGACAAAGAGCGCTTGTATGCCACTGTTGGATAAGGCTAGTACGACCAACCTGTTCAATCACGTGTCCAAGCACATGTTCAATGTGGTTGCACTCATAGCCGTGAAACAAAATATTCATTTGCATGCTTTTCCATCACACAGCCCACGACTGGTTTGGTGCTGCTTGCACTCATTAGGTAGGGACAGTAAGTTCAGGATCCGCATTCGCTTGAAACAGTGGAGGAATGGTAAACAAGGAGCGCTTGTATGCCACTGTTGGATAAGGCTAGTACGACCAACCTGTTTGATCACATGTGTCCAAGCACATGATTAATGAGGTTAAACACATAGCCGTGAAACAAAATATTAATTAGCATGTTTTTCCATCACACACACCCCACGACCGATTTGGGGCTGTTTGCACTCATTAGGTAGTGACAGTAAGTTCAGGATCCGCATGCGCTTGAAACAGTGGAAGATTGGTAAACAAGGAGCGCTTGTATGCCACTGTTGGATAAGGCTAGTAAGACCAACCTGTTCAATTACGTGTCCAAACACAAATTTGATGGGGTTAAACCAATAACCTTGAAACAAAATATTCATTGGCATGCTTTTCCGTCACACACACCCCACGACCGGTTTCGTGCTGTTTGCAATCATCAAGTACGGGCGTTTATATGAATTATATTACTAGGTTTTCACGGCCGGGGCGGTTTTGGGGATAAGCTCCCAATTCCAAAATGCTCCAATGGCCCGCGTCTCATATAGCCTCTGACAACCAAGTCCAGCTCCTGGCCTGCACGCGTGGTCCTGTGTGACCCGGCGGAACTGCTTCTACTGACAGGAGAAAAGGCAAAGGTGGCTGACTGGCGCCTCAAAACCACCATGCTTCGGGCAGGTGGAGCTCGTTAGTCCATGAAAGCGGCCCACCTTGAGGAAGGAAAACCCTTATCTCAAACCTCCACTGCCTTGTGGCTACATCCATTCATGGGGAAGGCTTCAGGAGTCAACCTCGAGGAAAAATCCGAAGCCGGAGTACCGTTAGGCAGTCCAAAGATAATTCAACTTCGTCCTGCCAGCTCCTGCGATGGCATCGTTGTCCAAACGTATCAGCCTAGCTGTTCCTTTGGTTCCAGTGGTGCCGTGGAGAGGGAGCACTTGCTGCATGGGTAACAGCTAGTTCTCCATATTAAACCGCCCTTGCGTACATCATGGAGAGCACACTCAGTTCCGCTTCTACGGAAAATAACACCGGGAGCAGCAGATACGGGTTAAAGGCTATGGCTCGACTTGCGTAGGGCTGAGCGCCTGGGGCTGCTTTCGACGGTGGGAGAGACTCCAAGCTCTCATTGGACGGGTACCGCCCGCCTCAAGCTGGGCAGCCCCCAGTCAATAAGGTGTCGTCTCGCCACGGTCTGCTATCCTCATTGGGTGCATGGGGATTAGGAATCAACCGACAAGCAGACTGTATTTTTCCGCACCAGCGGATCGAAATACCAAACAACAGATGTCAGTTCTGTAACTTGGAACCTGAAACGTCTGGTCCATGCTTCCAGGATTTCATGACGACGTCTCGAATATCAGAGGCGTTGGAAAGTCCGCCGTGATTAACAATGAGCTGAAGAGGCAGAATGTCAACGTGGATGCCCTACAAGAGACGCGATTACCAGACACTGGTAAGCTAACAGAAAGAGATTACACATTCTTTTGGAAAGGAAGAGGTTCCGATGAGCCTTTACTGCATGGAGTTGTGTTTGCCGTGCGAAACGACATATCAAAAGCAACAGAACCGAGCAGCGAACGGATTTGGACTGAGGTGCATTACTGGTACCATTACGTTGGTCAACGTTTATGCACCGACGCTCTCTGCGACACCTGATGAAAAAGACGCTCTTTATCATAACCTGACAGCCGTCCTGAAAAACATGCCACAGAAAAACTGTGTAGTGGTATTGGGTGATTTCAATGTCAGAGTTGGTGCAGATTACGAGTCTTGGCAAAACAGTTTCGGAAGTTTCGGTGTAGGGAAAACCAATGAAAATGGGCAACGTCTTTTAGAATGGTGCACACATTTCAATCTTTGTGTTAGTAACACTTTCTTTCAAACAAAACCACAGCATAAAGTCTCTTGGAAACATTCTCGCTCTAAGCATTGGCATCAGCTTGATCTTATTCTTGTTAAGCGAACTAATATAGTAAGCGTGCTCCTCATCAGATCATATCAAAGCGCAGACTGCGACACTGATCATTTACTGGTATGTGCAAAACTGAAGCTTCCCCACACGAGATTTAACCGCAACAAATTGTCTGCTAAACCTAGGATAGACGTCACTCGCATGTGCAAAACCAATCTAACTGTGAGATTCGCGAAAGCCTTCACAGACGAGTTCAACAAGACAAACCCACTTGAATCTGCTTCAGAAAACTGGGAAATGATAAAAAGCTGCATATGCCGAGTCGCACTTTCCACGTTTGGTCCGAAGAAAGCTCGAACGAGCGACTGGTTCGAAGCAAACGCTTCTGAGATGACTGCTGTGCTAGATGAGTTCGGTTGTGTTTTCTCGAACCCACGGCTGGGCCAGTGCAATACACTAGAGTTATAACAGAAACGCTCAGCATTCTTGAGGTTTAAAGGTATGCTAACAGATGAAAACTTACGTCTTCTAAGAGCAGCTATAAAAAACGTCCAACAGACTGCAAGACGATGTGCAAACGACTATTGGACTGAAGTTAGCCTCAATATCAAAAAAAGCTGCGGATACCGGAAATTTTCACGTTATGTATGATGGGATCTAGAGAGCCATTGGCTCAAACAAACTTGAAACGGCTTCCATTAAGTCTTTATCTGGTAAGCCGATTGTCGATAAAACTCAACAGATGGAAAGAGCACTTCTCCTCTCTTTACTCTAGGGACAGTACGGTTCTGCCGCATGCACTACTCTTGATGAGCTCAAAAGGCAATCGACCGCTTAGCGAATGGGAAAGCCCCTGGTGACGACAGAATTCCATCTGAGCTCATCAAACGCGGTAGAGAAGCATTATTACAGCCTCTTTACCATTTGCTTCTTCAGTGCTGGCAGGAGGGTGGTGTCCCACAAGAGATGCGAGAAACAAAGTTCATCACGCTATTTAAGAATAAGGGCAACAGAGGCTACTGTAAAGATTACAAAGGAATCTCCCTTCTGAATGTTGTAGGCAAATTGTTTGCTAAAGTCTTACACAACCGGCTGCAAGTTTTAGCGGATTGAATTTACTCTGAATCTCAATGTGGCTTTCGCAAGGAAAGATCAACCGTTGACATGATCTTCTCCCTGATATAACTTCAAGAAAAGTGTCGGGAACAGCGTATGCTATTATACGCTGTTTTCATTGATTTAACTATGGTATTCGACTACGTCAGCAGGGAGGGTCTTCTCAAAACGCTTGATGTGATAGGCTGTCCCCCAAGGCTGCTTAGACTCGTTATTTGGTTCCACTCAGGCGTGAGAGGCTCAGTCCATTTTAATGGTTGCAGCTCAGTAGCATCTAAAATTCGCAGAGGCGTCAAACAAGAGTGTGTTCTTGCTCCCACGCTGTTCGGCATTATTTTTGCTCTGCTTCTGGAGCACGCTTCGAGAACGAGAACAGAACCATTTACATAAGCACGCAAAGTGATGGTGAGCTTTTCAACCTGAACCGGTTGAGAGCACAAACTAAAGTACGGGATGTGATCATCCGTGACCTGTTGTTTGCCGACGATGCAGCCATTATTGCTCACTCCCAAGAGAAACTACCATCGCTAATGTACTGTTCTTCGTCAGCATGCAAAGCCTTTGGTCTAACAATCAGTACGAGCAAGTCCAAAGTCCTTGGTCAAGAGACTGTATCGCCACTTATCATCACTGTTGGAAACTGTCAGCTTGAACCATTACATTATTTACCATATTCTAATTCAACCATTGCGGATAATTTCTCGCTTGACACAGGAGATTGATAAGCGGATTGGCAGAGCAGCTGACATTTTTTCCCGATTGAACTCTCATGTTTGGGGTAACCGCAAGCTGACTGTAAAAACAAAGATGATGGTATACAGCGCGTGCGTACTGAATGCTTTACTATACGGCAGTGAAACCTAGACCATTCACGTAAGACTCGAACGGAAGCTGAATGCTTTCCTTCTACGAAGCATCCGTCGTATCTTGAACATATCGTGGGTGGACAGAGTGACTAATGCTGAAGTGCTTTTGGAAGCTGGTCTACATAGCATGTTCACCTTATTGCGACAGCGCCGCCTGCGCTCGCTTGGTCATGTCTATAGAATGGAAAACGGTCGTACTCTGAAAGATCTACTCTACGGTGAGTTGCAATTAGGAAGTCGACCTTTGGACAGACCGCACTTGTGGTACAAAGACGTTTGCAAAAGAGATATGAAAGCTCTCGGCATTGACCTGGCGAGTTGGGAAGAACTTGCTCTTGATCGTTCACTTTAGAGACATTGTGTAAAGCGTCGTCTGCAAGCCGGGGAGGAGAAGATACAGCTCTTGGCGGCTGAACGCAGATCACGCCGCCGACGTGCAACTGACGCAATACAACCGAGTTCTGACTATCGATGCCAGCGCTGCGGGAGAGATTGTTCCTCCCAAATCGGACTGCTTAGTCATTCAAATAGCTGTAAAACATGAGAACATCATGCCAATGTGATGCACATCCATGGTCGACATTGACCGGAGGAGGCCAAAAACACATGAATACCTGCATAAATACAAATGTATATGCCTGCATACATACATACATACATAGATACATACATACATACATACGTACATACATACATACATGCATACATACATACATACATACATACATACATACATACATGCATACATACATACATACATACATACATACATACATACATACATACATACATACATACATACAAACATACATTCATACATACATACATACGTTCGTACATACATAAATTCATAAATTCATACATACATACATTCATACATACATACAATCGATTTTACATACATACATACATACATACAAAATGCCAGCATGTGTACGTACATTCAACCGTTCGACGTTTTGTTAACTCATTCATTTTTAACCGTGTTATCACATTCCCTTTTATTTTTTATATTCGTGAACTGTCTTCCTCCATAGGGAACACAAAATTTCCTTCAATTTATCCAAGCATCCGACTTCAGCCTTGGATATTCTTCATTTGTAAGTTTTTGTGCGCTTCCATTCATACGAAACTTGCCATCATGCCTATTTACTGAGTTTTACATCTAAATCGTTTATCCAATTCGCAGTCCACAATGCATAATAATCAGCGCGTGTAAAATCGGTTCAACATTGAACAGATACACGTTCACGAAAAAAATGTGAGTTACAAAACATGTATTAAACTAAAAGCCTCGTTTTCTAATCCTATTGATGTGTGTACACTCTCGTTAAAAATGCTTGATTAAATAGCAATCCTATGTATTTTATACCAGGGATTTCAACCGAATACAACTGAATCAAATGAAAACCATTTCGGTGGACGTGATCCTGCATCGGTGAGTCAAATATTGAAAAGCGCTCAAAATATACATCCATTATGTGGATTTGAAATCAAATACATGATGCACAGCAGAAAACCGTCGCAAAAAGTTAACTCTATCCACAGTCGATTAATTAGACTGAAGTCATATTAATAGACGGAGAGTTTGAGCGTTTTTCAAAATTTGACTCACCGATACAGAATCAAGTCTTGTGAAATGGTTTTCATTTGATCCTGTAGTATTCGGTTGAAATCCCTGGGATAAAAATATACCGGATCGATAGCCATGCAATGGTTTTTTAACAAGAGTTTACACAAAACATGTAGATTAGAAAACAAGGCTTTTAGTTTATTACATGTTCTGTAACTCACAATGTTTTCGTGAACGTGTATCTGTTCAATGTTGAACCGATTTTCCACGCGCTGATTATTATGCTATTGTGGACTGCGAATTGGAAAGCGATTTAGATGTATAACGCAGTAAATAGGCATGATGGCAAGTTTCGTATGAATGGAAGCTTGCAAAAACTTACAAATGAAGAATGTCCTAGGCTGAAGTCGGATGCTTTGATAAATGGAATGGAAGTTTGTGTTCCCTATAAAGGAAGGCAGTTGACGAATATAAAAAGTAAGCTAAAATATGATGGCACGTTTACAATTTAATGAGTTAACAAACGTCGAATAGTTCAGTATAGGTACATATGCTGACATTTTGTATGTATGTATGTATATATGTATGTATGTATGTATGTATGTATGTATGTATGTATGTATGTATGTATGTATGTATGTATGTATGTATGTATGTGTAAACATTCATAAATATATGTTTAGTGGAAGTGTTTGTATATGTATGCATATCGATGTGTATTTACAAATGTACGTGTGTTCAACATTATATGTACGATTTGTTGGATATATAAAAGTAATCTGTTTAACTATAGTTTTTTTGGACATCGTTTTGTGAGAGTTTCATATGTCATGGAGCAAATGTGACTTACTTGTGTTTTTGTGGATATGAAGACGGTCTATATTAAAGCGGCAGATGATCGGACTGGTCTGAAAATAGAATATAATTTGTTTCTCATATGATTAATACATACGTATCTATTTGGAAATGGTTTGAGATCACTTGAAATTTAATTAGACATTAAAGCAACCATGTGTTGCTCAATCACAGAATGACAAATTTATGTGTTGTGAGTAAAAATTTCCTTTGGATTTATTACGATGTAACAAGCACTAAAGTGATTTTGTTAGGGATGGAATTCGTAAAAATGGTTAAAATCTCTGATTCATCGACTTACAGTTTGTGATTGAACAGTATTATTCACTTGTTGCTGGATAGGGTTTGACAAAAAGCTCTGAGAAATTAAACAAATGTAATCTTTAGCAATGAAGGATATCTCAACCTGACATGCCATCATGTAACTTGGTGACTACTTTGAAATGAAGGAAGCATATACTAGTCTACAGCATCTGGCACCAAACCACGCAACTCAAAAATCTCAGGAATTTAATTTATTTCGGATGTAATTGGAAAGAGTTAAGCTAAAATCATCTATAACCAAGTTGTTCTAACACACTATATACACCAATGTTACATTGAGAATATTCATAAGAATATAAATGATATAAATGCCCATACCGGATGAGTGCAAACAGCAGTAAAAATTTCCTTTTGATTTATTACGATGCAACAAACACTAAAATGATTTTGTTAGGGATGGTGTTATGTCTGTGATCTGCTACTGCTGGCACATTCGTGTGGTTAGAGAGAACACAACCGTTACTGATCTCGTCTATTCAGCGAATGCAAAGAGTATCATAAAGTGAGCAAGTGCGTGAATATCACAGTGAGTGGAAAGCATAATTTGAACTCACCATTAATTTGAGGCGGCTCTTCTTCCGCCGAACGGCCATCTTCTGGGGTCTTGAAGGTGGCGCAGACAGGATAGAGATCATTGAACACTGATTTCTTAAAATAGTTTCTGCGGCAGTAGTTTTCGATATGCCCCTTGCTGTAGCACTTCAGGCATCGGTGCATCTTGAATGGGCAATATCGCACAAAGTGCCATTCGTCACAATGGCAGCACTGGGATGGGGGCTTCGCGTCTTGATCGACATGATGATCATTCTGCCGGCTACTTTGGTGCTTGACGGCTAATACCACCGGCTCATTCTGGCAGGAGTTTTGTTCGACAATCGCAGTGTCACACTTCAAATTTAGCAGTCTCTGGCATTCGGTTGTCATTGACATCATGTTGATGTTCGGATCTTGATCGAGTCGCGACAGTAGTCTCGTGCGAATCTCTTGATCCTTTTCTGACTACAAACCACAATATCAGCGATGGAAATTGGTCTTCAGACATATCTCCGAACTTGAACCGTTCAAATGCTCTGTTAACATTTCCTGCATAAGTCACAAAATCATTGCAATCCTCCTTGACCAATCTCATGCAGTTATATCTTCTATTGAACGAGGATGATTTTTCGCAAAGCAATTCTTCTAACAGTTGTACAATCTGATCAGAAGTGAATGCACTTATGGATTTCGGCAAAATTAAGTTAATAAACTTCTCACGTTCCAACGTGCCCAGTTTTCTCAGCAGCAGTCTCGTTTTTATCATCATCTGCGTTGTTGAGATCGGATTGAAAAATATCTTTGAATCTCTTGAACCAAGATTCGAAGGTGAGACCGCTTTCTGCGTCGTAATTGAATTTGGGGATGCTGTTGATGATTGCATCCACCACTGAGTTTTGTATGTCAGTTTTCTTTCCTTCAGAAATGACACTCAGATTTTTCAAAAGTGTCTGTATCAAACGGGCTTGTGCTTCTTCGAATTAGCGTTGCTGATGCTGAAGTATTGATTTTAATTCTCCTGCTGTGATTGCCTTTTCGTATTGCTATGTTTTATTCTTCCCGTCGCCAAATTGTTATATCTGTGGTTTGCTCGGTTGCTGGCTCTGCCGTGGGATTTACAGAACACAACCGTTACTGAACTCGTCTATTCACCGAATGCAAAGAGTATCACAAAGTGAGCGAGTGCGTGAATATCACAGTGAGTGCAAATCATAATTTGAACTCACCATCGATATTGATTGATGATTAATCGATAGTTCGTTCGTTGACTATACAACAGAGTGTGCTCTGCTAACAGACGGAATTAGTAAAAAATGGATAAATCACTAAATCATCGTCTTACAGTTGGTGATTGAACGGTATTATTCTCGTGTTGTTGAATAGGGTTTGACGAAAAGCTCTGAGAAATTTTAAAAATATAATGTTTAGCAATGAGGGATATCTCAACCTGACATGCTAGCATGTAACGTGATGGCTATTTTGAATGGAGGAAGCATATACTAGTTCACGGCTATGCTAGCACCTGGCACCATACCACACAACTCAAAAATCACAGCAATTTAATTTATTTCGTATTTAAATGGAGAGTTCATCTTGTAGCAACTTGTAATTTCACTTTCTTTTTAATTGTTCTTCCATTTCCATCAATGTTTGTTTTAATCAAACACTATTCCACAATATACTTTTTCCGTGCGCGTTCCTCTTCTGCTTGATTTTCGTGGTGCTGCGTTATTGCGTGTTTGCGAATCACGACGGTTAACAGCAAAATTGACTTTCATCACATTTTTCAGCTTCGCCAATTCAAATTGCTGATCAATGCGATACACCGGAGTTCGGAGCTGGAATATTTTTTGTGTGTGGATATTTGCATTGGACATTGAATTTTCACTTTTCGTGAGTTCGTTCCTTGTCTATTTTTTACTATAACATTTTCCTGTTATATTTTTTGCATTTATCCACTACATAATTGGTGAGCCCGAGCATTACATAATTGGTGAGCCCGTATTCCATTTTTCGCTCAGAACTCCCGTTATTTTTTCAATTTTGCTATAATGTCGTCTGAACTTAACGAATCGCAAATGAACGTGATCAGCTGTAACACGCCAGCTTTTGACCCTGCAAACCCGCACGTGTGGTTCATCCAAATAGAGGGTATGTTTCGTTTCAGACGAATCAAGAAACAATTAGTCAAGTTTTCTTTCGTACAATCACAATTACCGTCCTACATCGCGAAATAAGTATTAGACGTTCTTGACCCCATGCCCTCCATTTAGCCTTACGACACACCGAAGGCTGCTGTGCTCAAGCAGCCTCTGACGAAGCCAGACTAAAACAACTGCTGGCTGGTGTAGAACTGAGCGACAGAACCCCTTCACAGCTGTTACGTCACATGCGTTCCCTGGTGGGCAACACAAAGTAAGACGATTCCGTATTACAGCAACTTTGGCTGAAATGCCTGCCACACAGCACCACCGCCATCCTTGCTGTGTCGGTCGACCAAGTCTGCCTCGACACATTGACCGAACTAGCAGACAGAATCCACGAAAATTTAGGCGGAACCAACGTTAATCAGGCAACCAAAGCGAGTTACGTATCAGAGCTAGAAACCTCTTTAGCAACGTTGACTAAAGAGCTCTCATCATTACAGCTCACAATCTCTAACATGGAACGTTCTAAACACTCCCGATCATTACTTCGCCAGCGTTCCAGAAGTAGAATCCGCTCTCGCTCTCGCGATAACAACTGGTTTCGCTATTACCATCGCCGTTTTGAAGACGCCGCGCGTAACTGCAGTCCAGGCTGTAAACACTCTAACGCACACAAAGTCGTGAAACCGGGTTGCCAGTCAGTAATGGCGACGGCTGCTCCTGGCAAACGCCCCAGTCGCCTCCTGTATATATACGATGCGTCGAATAAACTTAATTTTCTCGTAGACCCCGGCGCCGAGGTAAGCGTTATACCGCGCAGTTACGAGAAACACGACCTCCGTCCTTCAGGCATCACATTGCAGGCGGCTATCAATTCGAAGATCTCGACTTACGGTGAAATTTTTTTGACACTTGACCTCGGACTTAGACTTGAATTCCCTTTCGTCTTCTTGATAGCCGATGTTCAGAAGCCTATCATCGGTATCGACTTTCTGACGAAATACGGTCTCCTAGTCGATCTCCAGCACCGACGGCTACAAAACAATACCACGTCACTAAACGTGTCCGGTAAACTATGTTCAATCACCTCACCTGGTGTTCGAATTTTCGTCCCGAACAATGCCACTTACAGCGATTTCCCAACCCAAACACGCCCACCACAATACACGGAGCAACCCACCTACGATGTTCATCATCACATCGTCACTAAAGGGCCTCGAAATGTTGTCGCAGGCTACCGCCTAAAAAGCTGAGAGCAGAAAAACGCGAATTTGGCTCCACACTAAGAAAGACTGGCAAAAGGGTACTTGACAATCGCACTGCTGGCGAAGCCGAACCAGCACCTCACCGCTCAAGACCAAAGCAACACTTTCAGCTACGCAACGGTAATAAAGACAAAGCTAGCATCGATCGCTTCAAACCCGCTTACGTTGAACGAAAGTCATCGCAAGAAGCTACCACTTCGACCCCACCCACACAGCCTATGACGACCAGTGATGTTACATCCAATCGACCCCACCCATCCTGTCTACTCCTTCATCTCGTCAAACACGAACCGGCCGCAGAGTGAGGTTCCCCGCAAGACTGGTTGAATACATGCCATAAACGATGTATCGAGCGTTCATCCATCGACTCACGCTCTAGAAGGGGGAGTTCTGTAGCAACTTGTAATTTCACTTTCTTTTTAATTGTACTTCCATTTCCATCAATGTTTGTTTTAATCAAACATTATTCCAGAATATACTTTTTCCGCGCGCGTTCCTCTTCTGCTTGATTTTCGCGGTGCTGCGTTATTGCGTGTTTGCGAATCACGACGGTTAACAGCAAAATTGACTTTCGTCACATTTTTCAGCTTCGCCAATTCTAATTGCTGATCAACGCGATACACCGGAGATTGGAGCTGGAATACTTTTCGTGTGTGGATATTTGCATTGGACATTGAATTTTCACTTTTCGTGAGTTCGTTCCTTGTCTATTTTTTACTATAACATTTTCCTGTTATATTTTTTGTATTTATCCACTACAATCTCAAACCATGTAATTCTAACTGACTATATACACTCATTTTACACTGAGAAGATTCATAAGAATATAAATCATATAAACGCCCGTGCCTGATGATTGCGAACTGCACAAAACCGGTCGTGGAGTGTGACGGAAATGTGCGATATCTTCAGGAGTATCCTGCTAAGACGTATTTCTCCGATTCGAATTGTATCGGACACAGATTTTCATGAATGGAACAAGGAATATCCTTATCGACTAACTTCGTTTTAAACTCATGCAAGCTAGTGGAATGAAAAACGCTTGAAGGTAAAATTTTAAACGAAAAACTGAAACGGAAAGATTAAAAATATTTTCTATAGTTTAGACGAGGTTGGAATATCATTGCTACTCATTGCATAGATTTTAATTTTAAAAATTCTGCTTTTATTTTGAGTTGATTACTTTTAGTCCAATAATTAGATTAGTTGCTACAAAATGAAGTTAAAACTTTAAACGAAAAACTGACACGCACAGATTAATATATTTTCTGCGGTTTAGGCGAGAATGGGGTACCATTGCTACCCAATGCATAGATTTTTATGTTAAAATTCTGCTGTAACTGTTGAATTGATTACCTTTAGTCCATTAATTAGATTGCATTGCTACCAAAGAATAGTATATACATACAACCGTACAATAATAAATATATTTCGATTGATATGCTTACGAAACATGCTTAGATATGTTTACGCTTGTCCGAAATTTGTTGAAATGATATTAGAATACGCTGTTATCATGTTAAAAAGTCGGCGTGATTCCAAAACCAGGTTTGAAATAGTCAACATTATTGGAAAATTTACAACAACAATATTGTTATCGATATAAAACAAAGGTTAATTTCGTGGTTTGTGTTCAATGTCAAATCAGAAATTGACTTTGTTGATTCTTCTAAAATTTCAAATATAACCAATCTGTGTTTCATATCTCGACAACTGATTTTCCTCTCGGTGTACTTCAATCATGTTCCATGCAATTAAATAATTGATTCATTTGTTGAACTTCATTAAAAATGGATCAATTATTCAATCTTTTAACCAGAGTGGATATATTCCAGCCTAGACAAATTAAAATCCTCCTATTAAAGAGTAAAACATTTAGCAATCCAGCAATCGAGAATCCCGTGGCGGTAACTCAAGAGTCGTTTTGATAACTGCGATGATATATATCACTAACGATGGGCTTCATGATCAGTCATAATCAATGATCGATCACGTGATGCAAATGTCCGTTTTGTTCTGTGCACACAGGCATGGCAACAACACTGATCTTGACTATGACAGAATCTCCCATAGACCAGTCGCATTTTTACACAAAACCTTCGGCAAAACATCAGCGATTTCAGTATTTCTTCCGCTGCTCGATTCAATCCTCCTGCGAGCGAACTGTGCTATGCTAATAATTAAAAGAGCATTTTCAGTGTTAGGGATTTGACCTTGCGGGAGCAGGTGGTCTACGACCGACCTTTTAAATTTTTCAAACATAACAAGACATGAAAATACAAATTAAAACTTCACCAAAATTCCAGTTATGTCATACTGAAAGTGCTAAAATCAAGCAAGTGCTGCGCAGAGTAGGTTCAATGTTGAACTTTGAGCATTTGATCTATGAGTTTCCAAAACCTTAAAGCGCATGGTTGAATGGTCAGTAAAACATCGCGATTCCTCACTGCATTTCTCACGAATGTATATGCTTCTGAAACAAAAATAACAGCCTTATATTTGCCCAAGTTAAACTCGCACTGTATCTGTTTATTTGACCACCAGGACTCGTTTAATGAACCCTGATTAACAGTGACCTCGTCGTTACACATTGCTAACCATTTTTCCACTGTATCGATATTCAATTAACCCAATCTTACTCACCACTCTTGAACACGTCAAAGGATAGATAACGCTTGTAAAGATGCGGGGATGTAAACGACACCATGAATTGAGTAAGACTATTATTGTAAAATAAACATTATGTATAATGGATGACCAATAGTTTCACTTACAATAACTAGAGTATTGGGAAAGGGTTTAATACCATATAGATAGATCTATATTCTAGGTAAAAATGGATAAAATCATGATTCGTCTAAATTATGTTTGCATGTATTATGGAACAAAGTGAAGATACCAGAATTATGCCCGAAATCTGATCCCGTGTTTGCAAAATGAAGATTCAACTTTATATTTTGTAAAATACAATATATTTCCAGCGATAAAATAAAATAAGTGTTTTGTGGAAGCAACTTAATTAGAATGATACGTCAACGGAAATCCATTATCTTTATTCGTCTCGCCATTACAAGTAAATGAAACCGCATTATGTCAAGAGTCATGATTCACGATTCCGGAATATATGGTGAAAAAAATGTTTTTAAAGTTGAATAGATGCTTATTTCGCTCACTGAAACTGACATCATGGAAACCTATTGCTACATCGGCCAGTAAAGGAATAAATCTCTAGATTTTTCAAATTTGCGCAAAGATTTTCTACAAAAATTAAACATTGCGGAAACATTCATCTTCATTTATTCCAATACATGCTTCTGTAAAAATTAGTCGTAAATTAATGCTTCGTTTGCAAAAAATAGGAACAAATACTACGCTGAGGATTTATTTGTACTTTTAGATGAAATCTCTCATTACAGCGAATATTAAACGGTATTTTGACTAAGTTAATTTGTTTGTATTAGTTTTCTTTCAAATGGATGATGCCATGCAGGTGAATGCATAACAATTTCATGATATGCAGCGTTTCAAATTGATGACAATTATGATTCAGGAGGAACAATCTCTCTCGCAGAGCTAACAGCGATAGGCCTACCCGACGATCAGTGGTACATTTGCATGCTAATAACGTGGCCAATGTTCAATAGCCGAGAACAGTATCTGTTTTTCCCAAGTTTTGAGAGGATCCTGTATACAATACATTAAAAGTGAGTGGTCGACGGCAGGAAATTTTCAACACGTACCATCAATGTCAAGAATGATTTTTGAACTTGTATATAAATTCAATTACCACTCCCAAAACCGTCTCCACTATTGCGTGCGTTCTTCTTCCTACAATAACTTTGGGGAAAATTTCGTGGAAATCCCGACCAAATAGAAATTGAAATCGAATTCGTCAAGTTCATAATACCAGTGCGACTCAGCATTTTGTTTTGACTGCCATTGAAGTGGACCACAAAATGTAGCTGTTGTAATAGTTGACATTTCTGGTATCGAGTTTAACCGAACAGCCCTTTACACGATCGGTTTCATACCATTTTGTTAAACGAAAATCTCCTGCAACACTGATCGTCCTTCCACAGTCTCCGTTCGACAAAATTTCATAATATTTCCTCCTCGTGACGCCTCACGTGATTCACTTGATCGATTTTCAAATCAATCATCTCATAACTTCGATCAAAAAAGCTTAACTTTTGCAAATTTACCGATAATATAAAATCATGTATTTTTTTATAATTCTGTACGGATATTTTGACCGTTAAAATAGTTATAGTGAAGTAGAATGTATGCCTAATTGAGGATATTTATAACAATTAAATTATTAAATAACTATGAAAGTGTCATATTCAGTATGCGATTTTCAGCTACTTTGTTCATTTGACATGCTCATGAAGAATGCTGTGCAATCAATTTGATCATATTTTCACAAATTTGCGAGATAAGATACTCTAATTTGTTCGTTGAAACACGTTATGGGAATACTGTTATTCATGAATTTTTAGTAGTGTTTGCGGGTTAATAAAAACGAGATTTTTCTCGAGATTCAATCATTAAACTTTTACAAAAATTGCATTCACTTGTCAGTTGTGCCCCCCTCAATAAAACTTTATCCCGCTCAGTGGTTGGCCACGTTTGACCTCGTTTAACCAATAGGATGTCCGAACAATCCTCGAGCCAGTGGCTTCAGTTTATTGTCCAATGAGATCAAAGGTTGTTCTCGCATGCAAGGTCGATTGGCCCTGTCCCCGATAAAATGCCATAGGAGGGACATTAACAGTCAGTGTCATTCGAAGCAACACGAGCCCTCCTTTAACTACCAAAACTTTAACATTTTTCCGGTGAGTGATTTTGTGATATTGACACATAAGTTGATTTCATCAACGTGTGAACCAATAATATCGTATGGATGATTTATGTTGAATAAACTTGCCGCAATAATTGATTACGCATTAAGATAGTGTTGAATATTGTTAAAAAATAATTAGTTAGTTCAATGTCTTGTGTTGATTAGCTGGTGTATTTTCCAGCGTATGATCGTTCGCATACTGTTCCTAATTTATCTAAGTTATCGTCGCTTTTCAATGTGCATTATAAATTTAAAGAAAAACATGCAAGAATTTCGACGAAGCGTTGTTGTAGTAGTTTATTGGGTGTAAAAAATTTCCAAATGATTTTATATCGACGTTAAAATGTCCACTTAATTCCTCAATTAGAATACTCTGATTCAAGTCAAAACAAGACAATGCCTAACTAAACACTGTGACTTTAATTGCTCATCTAACGTGTCAAACAACTGTTTATCAAACATCCGATTGAAATAAGGTGTGGATTAACGTATTGTGGTGTTCATTTTCCCATCATTTATGAACCGCTACCGGTTTCTGACTGTTTGCCGTCATCATGCTGAGAGATTAAGATCAGGTTCAGTGAGCTTGGAAACAGTGGTAAATTGGTACTTGTATGCCACTGGTGTATAGGCGTTTACATAGAACAAAGTTGTTCATCACGTGCAGGCAGTAAGATCCGGTTCAGTGAGCCTTGAAACAGTGGATACGTGTTTAAAACGTTATATTTGAATGCCACTATTACATTGGGATCTTACAGCCGAATACGATGTTCAAAAACAAAATCAGAAAGTTATTGTTAATCAAGAACTTTAGGCGCTTATAATAGACCACTTATTTTGTTATTCGGTATTTTAAAAATCGTGGACCTTTAAAATAACCTTATTAAACACTGGCATACAAGTACACCTTTGCTAACCACTGTACCACTGCATCAAGGCTCACTGAAACAGATCTTACAGTCTCCAACAGATGACGGCAAACAGCCTTCTCATTTTAATTTCAACTAATATTTCGCAAAGGATATTGTTTCAACTTAGTGAAACCTTATTCCCAAAATTATATTCATAATATAACGGTAGATCGCACATTTTTTGTTAGTACAAGACTTTTAAAATTTACCGATTAAAATAAGAAAGATTCGATCATCTCTTCTGTACCATTAAACCCGTATACCCGGAAAAATTCATAATTATTTTTCTCGCCTACAATTTAGTGTTAAAATAAAGTTTTGCTCTTTAGACACAATCACCATGGCAACTAAAAGTTAAGTGCTTATCTTGAGGGTCAAACATTCATGAACAGGGAATAAGGCATGATTACGCAATCGGTCTCAATATGGGTTAAATGAGCTTAAACAACGATCGCCTTGGTGATTTAACAAATTACGCAACTCGCGTGTGAATAGTGTTCTGAAATTAAGCTAATATGTCTGCTTAAGCCAATCTAAAAGTCGCAGATCTACAACGCGTTCTGGTACCGACAAGCACTTAGATGCGAAACGTAATCAAGAAATTCACATAGTTATCTGAACTAAAAATTCAACTAGCAAACGTTGAACATACCATTCACCGAAATATTCATAATGATTTCTGGATGCTACTTAAACCTTCCACGCGCAAACTAGTTATGATTTGTGGAAGGCTTGATGGTGTTGTTATTGTTATCTTTAGGTTGTATATTAATCTAGACATATTACTTTACATTTTCCTCCTAATTTACTACCCCAACGAAAACAGGGAACACTATCCCAATGATTCTAACTCTTGAGCGCGGATTAGCAACGGATATCATTTTCACCAATGAACATAGATTCAGAATAAAAATTCTATGTTTCAAAGGATTAATTAATTGGCTACCAGCCGTCAGGTGCTCGATTTTTATAAAAAAATTTTATCGAGTGTTTGCTTGCAGTTCCTCTATCGCAATTGGGCCTTCCTCTCACGTAAAAAATTGAGAATCATTACAATGCTATTTGTATCCCCAAATGCTTTTATTCAACAGTCTACTCGCGAGTAACTATTTTGTCCAAACTTATCGGGGTGCTCTTGCCGCAAAATGGTGAACGAAATGCGGTTGAGTATATTTCCCAACATAATGGTGTGCATATTATGCAGCTTTTGGAGAAAAAAGTCTACATCATTATCTACCTACTTGTATCTGATCTGGAGTTATTTTTATAATATTAAAATTAAACCTCACTCTCACAATGTCTCTGACTACATAATAGCAAACATTAGAACAGCTTAAGACAAACATGCTGAAGTTGCGTTTGACACATCCCAGCTCTGATAATCGCCTGTTGATCTTGTAGGACATGTCGTCGAATTCCCCGTTGCCTACTAATACGAGTAACGCTACCACGAATCGATTTTTCGTCGGGCAGATGCAAACGAACTCCAGTGGATCACCACTAAAAACGGTAAGGTATGAATCGCACACAATATTTAGAACTAGACATATTTTGAAACACAATTGCGAATTGCTGCACGTTTGCTTTGTCATTGCAAAATCTCTTCATATGGAAACATGTATTCAGTTTCTCTATCAGTCAACTACTATTTATGCATTAAAGTTAATCGACAAGGATATTTCTAGTTCCATTCATGAAAATTTGTGTCCGATACAATTCGAATCAGAGAAATAGGTCTTATCAGGATAGTCTTACCGATATCGCACATTTCCATCACACCACCGGTTTCGTGCAGTTTGCACTCACAATGTAGTGGCGTTTATATCATTTATATTATTATGAATCTTCTTAGTGTAAAATTAGTGTTTATAGTCAGCCATAAATACATGATTTTAGAGGATTTGAGCTGAACACTTTCCAATTAAATACGCAATGAATTAATTTGGTGAGATATTTAAGTTGTGTTTTGTGTTTCCATGTGCAAAATAAGCATTCATCAAAATAGTCTAGCCTGTCGGGTTCAGCTATCATTCATCGCTAAAATTACTGTTGTTTAATTTTTCAGGACCTTTCGTCAAACCCTCACCAGCATCACGTTAATAATACCATTCAATCACAAACAGTAAGTCGATGATTTAGACATTTCAACCAATTTACTAATTCTATCCCTAACAAAATCACTTTAGTGCTTGTTGCATCGTAATATATTAAAATGAAATTTTTACTCACAACACATAAGATTTGTCATTCCGTGATTGAGCAACACATATTGCATAGTTGTTTCAATAAATGTCAAGAGAATTAAAAACATTTCCAACAAGCTACGTATCTTTAGAACATATAAGAAACAGATTATTTAACCTGAAGTCATTCTGACCATTTTAATTCTATTTACAGACGAGTCCGATCATCTGCCGCTTTAATATAGACCGTCTACATATCCACCAAACACAAGTAAGTCACACTTGCTCCACGGCATCTAAAGTTCTTACAAAAAGAAAACTAGAGTAAAACTGCTTCCATTCATACATACATCCAAACACATAATGGCACACACACATGTACATTTGTAAATACATATCGAGATACATACGTGCACAGATACTCACACTAAACATATATTTAGGTATTTTTACACATACATACATACATACATACATACATACATACATACATACATACATACACACATACATACAAACATATATATATATACATGCATGCATACATACATACATACATACATACATACATACATACTGTTGTATAGACGCGTAACGATCTATCAATCAATCATCAATTACGATCGACGTGTAAAAACAGTGTGATATTCATTCATTCGGTCAATACACGGGTTCACTTACGGTTGTGTTATGTCGAACTCAAGGCTGTGCCAGTAATAGCACATCACAGATATATCAATTGGAGACGGGGTGCCGAACAATTTTTTCACTCAGCAAAGGATGTCAGTGCCAATGTTATTTGTACGAGAAGTGGTTGATCAACAGAAGCAGATGTTTGGAGAATTAATACAACGAATGGCATTGCAGACAATCAACAGTCCAAGTTCTGGACAATCAAGTGAGAGTCTACTGCAAAGAATTTCAGTATCGCTGGATCCCCTACAAGAATTATTAAACATTCAGCTGAAGTTCATAGAGAAGGTTGCATTTCATCAAATAAACATTTCAAGTTTAGGAGAATCAATCGAAAATTCAGCGAGAAACATCGAAAAAATACAGTCGTATCAAGAAAATGAAGTTGAATTTGATTCGTTGAAATTGGAAAGGCACACAGTAAATGCTACTGCTGAAGCTGAGTTCCAGTCCTTCGAGAATTATGAGTTACAAACTGAATTTGAATCAGAGTTGCAGTCCGACCCCGACAGGAAATTACAAAATGTCAGTGAAACATGTCAGAGTATGGTGATGCATAAACCTTAATCAGAAATGAGAGCACAGCATGCACTGTCTTGAAACTCAGCCGCAAATGCAGTTCAATACAGCAGGAGAATCAATAGAGAATTAACTGGAAACAGAATACGACAAAACAGACACCGCGATGTCATGTCTGAATTTCGACAGAAAGGGTTTGTTGAACAGTTCAACTAGAAACATGTTATCAATCGTGTGGAAACCGTTGTTCCAAATTACCCTTACCGACGATTCATAAAATTGTTAACTGCTCGAAAGCACAAATATAATTATAGAATTGAAACTCAGTTGAAAAATAACTGTGGTGCAAGACCGAAAATACTTTCCAGTGAGTATCAAGTTTTTGTAGAGAATATACGTCACCATCGGAAGTTCTGGATGTCAGAAGGAATGTTTGGGAAAATGGAAAATGGCATATACAAACTACATCTCAGTCAACGATATAGAAATTTTAAGTACACAAAACGACCAGCAAACATATTTCCACGAGAAATCCCCAATAATACTGAATTTCTACCTAAAGGAATTATCAACCACACAGCAACGCCTTACCTAAAGCCTTCAATTAATAAAACCAGAATCCGACCAAAGACCACCTGCTTAGCAATCGTTCTATGTGTACATTGTTTGAAAAAAAGGGAGGTTTTGTAAAGATGCGTAACGAACTATCAATCAATCATGAATCACGATCGACTTGTACAAACATTATGATATTTATTCATTCGGTCAATACACCAGTTAAGTTACGGTTGTCTTCTGACCAACCCACGGCTGGGCCAAGAGTTGCACCACAGATATAACACATACATACATATATGCATACATACATACATACATACATACATACATACATACATACATACATACATACATACATACATACATACATACATACATACATACAAACATACATACATACATACATACATACATACATACATACAAACAAACATACATACATACATGAATACATACATACATGCATATATATATATATATATATTTATGTATATTAAACTAAAAGCCTCATTTCCTAATCTTCCTAATTTTGTGTAACCTCATGTTAAAAAGCCTTGCTTGGGATTTCAAACGATTACTACGGAATCAGATGAAAAACATTTCGGTGGAAATGATTCTGTATCGGTGAGTCAAATTTTGAAAAACGCCTAAAGTATCCGTCTATTAGTATGATTTCAACCTAAATAATCGACTGTGGTTAGAGCTAACATTTTGCGACGCGTTTGTGCTCTCCATCTTGTACTTGATTTCAAATCGACATAATGCGAAAAATCATGTTATCCATATGATTAATTGTTCGTCCTGCACTATTCCGCACCTCCGAAGGTAGCTACAGCAAAAGATCATTTAGGAATGCTCGACAAATCTTGATGAATACAACTTATTGAACGCTTCTCACCCAACACGATTAATTAGGCTTTTGGCGGTTTTATACGCTTTAAAGTACATGCTCTTTGATCAAAGTACGATTATCCGAACAATCTGCTTTTGCTGTTGGCCACCTTCGGTTAATGTAAAACGTTGAAGTTCACCGCAAGTGTACGATGCTACAAAAGATAAACTGAAGGTGGCCAGTAATACTATTTTGCTTTGTTTAATGCACCATTGTGTGAATTGAATATTCAGCGTATAGCCCTTTACGACTCACAAGTACAAATTTTACAAAATTAGCGGGACTGTATTTGTAATCTTAGGTACATTGCACTCTATACAAACTATGAGAAGCTTTGTAATGCTATATACCTATGGATGGTTCATCTTTGGCGATGAACAATATAATTTTTTTGGATCCCGTGAAATAGGAATTAATCCTTTAGTGAACTATCTGGACTTCCATCGTCGGAAGACAATTTGAATGTAAATGATTTTGTGAATATTTGGCAAACTCATATATCTAAGACATTGGAATTTGTTAACAGCATTCACCAATCAGGTTTTATCGTATGCATGATCATGCTGAGTGCAATGTTCCACGTTCTTTATCTTACGAAACTTTGTTCTGGGAAATGCACGTTAGAATATAGGTCATGTAGCTTGCAGTCGGCGCTTGGTTGCTTCGATTAGGTCAATGTTGTGTTCAATACAAATGACAGATTCCGGCTCACTTAATGCAAGTTTATATTCGGCTATATGATGATGTCCCTTGTAACGGATTTTGGGTTCGCTTTATTATAGTTTTTCCTGATTTTCCAGTTCACACAAACCCCTAAACCATTGGAACAATTTAACCAGGTTGGCGATGTGCAAACAATGGTGCGTAAAAATGGTTATTGATTTTGCATTTTAATAATTTTATCTTACTCACCAAATGTAATCAAAACACGTGTATAAGTCTTTGAGAATTCTGGTCATTCAAAATACAAAAATCCAATGTGAAGGTTTTTTGTTTTATCGATCGATCATCATAGTAATCTTTCTATTGCTAGGGTAATGATGTACTAATATGCTTTTTTACGATAGAAAAAATTAGAGAAATGCATGTACTGCCATATGGGATTTCAAATGTAGTGTTAATGCCAATGGATTGCGTAGATTGCCGTTGATATAACGCTTCATTTCGTGGCACTCGCTGAAACTAACATATCGCCGAAGATTCCATCCCTGGGCACAGCTAGTGTTTTACCATGCAACCGATTGTGATCAATTAGCCTTATGCTGTTTCTTATTGTTCGTACAAAACGGAGGTTATAACCCTTGAGATATTACTGTGAAAGCATTAACGTGATACAAGTAGCGGGTCATTTGAAAACACATTTTACATAGAGGTGTGAATTCTTTACAACTTATTTCCTAAACATGTGAGGTGTGGAGTTGCACACGAATATTTCATTACTATTACTAATATTATTATAATAACGGGAGATTTACATCTCTTTCTATTTCTAGCTAGCTCAATGTCGTATAACCATGCTACTTATTTATATCTAATCGCATTTATTCGTTCCAGGTTGAGAACCCAATCGCGACCAATCTCAGTCCATCCGTAAGTGTGAAAATGTTTCGTTTGATGTGATTGTTAATTTTCTGGCTCTTAATATTTTTTAGCGAAACCCTGTTTTGGTGCAAACGAGTCACTTTATCTTTAATTGCGTAAAATGTGTATTCAACACAAGATTATAGCTAGAACGTTTTTAGTTCTTTTAATTTGATGTACAACTTTATTATCGTATCTTGATTAAAGCAGACAAATATTGTAAAATAATTTATACTAATTCAATCTATTACAAAATTGTACATCACTACTATATATTTCAGAATAATAACGTGAGCACGTTACCTCAGAATTCTGTGAGTGCACATTTGGTGAGTCACTTTTCGTGAACAGCATGATTTATTGATCGAAACACCTTGCGAGATATCCACAAATCGAAGCAGCATATATTCGCTCATTTTATGTTTGGTAAGCACGAAACGCTTATAAAAGATTTGGGGTATTATAATATTGACTAACCACCCCCATTTCCAATTATGAGATTACGGACACTCCAGTGAGGAAATGAACACGAATATTTGTATTTTTACTGAATATTTACTCATATGAACTACCAAAGAGAGCGAGTAACTTTTCACTAATTTCCACTCACATTGCTATTGGATGATTTTCTAAAGCGCCAACTAAAAATGTATAATTTTACGCTACTAACGAGACTCAAGTAGCTAAGCCTACTAATTGTATTGAAAAAGATCCATAAGATCGGCCAACCTGATAGACATTATTTTGCTTTTGTTACAGTTACGTCCATTGCTTTAAAAAATATTATTTTTAATCCACTTTTAGACTGCATCTAAACAGAAGCGATTCTTCGTATGCCGCGTGAATCAAGTTCGCTCTCCACGTAAAGTGAGTTAAATTAAATAGTTTTTAGGATCACGCGTTTAGTCAAATACGGATCTAACATGAGTTTCAATTTGATGTAATTGTAAGCGAAATTTACCCGAACAAATTCGATTACTATCACAGCCCAATTGGAATCTAAAGAACATATTTTATATAACTTTGGATTGATCAATTTTATTTATTAGAGAATTCATCCAGCACAGCTGATCTATACTTACAACAATATTAAACGACTTTATATTAGAGAATGCTACGGTTTCTCCTCACATCTCACTTAGCATGTATGTTTTTCGTTATTTTGAAAGACGATCCCTCGGAGTCCGAGCCGATTTTGGCGAAGCCGATTAAACTTGGGAGCGATCCAGGAATCAGAAGAAGAGGTAAGTATCTGTGTATTTTGTGCGCCAAAGTTTGCTTTGTTTTCTTGAAACACTGTATCAAAATCTTTTAATTTTCCAGTGATTAACTGGTCGTTTACTCGAGGAAATGTCTATGTCAATGTGCGTCATATTTCCATAAAGATATATGTGCGTTCCAATGTAATCAGATTTTGTAATATATTTTGGACATTCGCAATTTGTTCTTTCCGTGTTTACAAGAGCTGACGGGTTAGTTTAGTTGATGAAAATACCTGAGTATTTTTCTTTGTGAGTGTTTGTATAGGAAACAAATTATACTAATTGAAGGGTAAATAGTGTGAACTGTGCATTAAACCCGTTACCGTGCGAGTTGGCGAGGCGCTGCAGATGGAAATGTTAGACCAATGCACTTGAGGACGAGGCGGTCATTTGCAGATATCGTGTGTTCATGCACCATCAAACATTTTAAATTGGTTAATACTGACGATACTATTAGTAGCTCAATCCGGTTCCTGTTATTTTCGTCAAATTAAACCCATGTATTTTCTTGTGGGGTGAACCAAGTCGAGTGACCGTCACACACACCCCACGACCGGTTTGGTGCTGCTTGCACTCTTTAGGTAGGGACAGTAAGTTCAGGATCTGCATTCGCTTGAAACAGTGGAGGAATGGTAAACAAGGAGCGCTTGTATGCCGCTGTTGGATAAGTCTAGTACGACTAACCTGTTCAATCACATGTGCCCAAACACATGTTTAATGGGGTTAAACCCATAACCGTGTAACAAAATATTTATTGGCAAGCTTTTCCGTCACACACACCCCGCGACCGGTTTCGTGCTGTTTGCAATCATCAGGTACGGGCGTTTATATGAATTATATTCCTAGGTTGTCACGGCCGGGGCGGTTTAGGGATTAGCTCCCAATTCCAAAAATGCTCCAATGGCCCGCGTCTCATATATCCTTTGACAAACAAATCCAGCTCCTGGCCTTCACGCGTGGTCCTGTGTGACCAGGCGGAACTGCTTCTACTGTCAGGAGAGAGGGCAAAGGCGGCTGACTGGCGCCCCAAAACCAGCATGCTTCGGGCAGATGGAGCTCGTTAGTCCATGAAGGCGGCCCACCTAGGGGAAGGAAAACCCTTATCTCAAAGGTCCACTGCCTTGTGGCTAGATCCATTCATGAAAAATGCTTCAGGAGTCAACCTCGAGGAAAAATCCGGAGCCGGAGTCCCGTTAGGCAGTTCTAAGTTTATTCAAATTCGTTCTGCCAGCTCCTGCGACGGCATCGTTGTCCAAAACGTATCAGCCTAGCTGTTCCATTGGTTCCAGTGCTGCCGTGGAGAGGGAGCACTTTCTGCATGGGCAACAGCTAGTTCTCCATATTGAACTGCCCTGGCGTACATCACAACGCACAATGGAGAGGACATTCCATTTCGCTTCTACGGAAAATAATACTGGAAGCAGCAGATACCGGTTAAAAGCTATGGCTCGACTGGCGTGGGGCTAAACGCCTGGGGATCTCTCGATGGTGGGAGAGACTTCCAGGTCTCATTGGACGGCTACCGCCCGCCTCAAGCTGGGCAGCCCCTAGTCAATAAGGTGCCGTCTCGCCACGTCTGCTATCCTCATTGGGTGCATGGGGATTAGGAATCAACCGACAAGCAGACTGTATTTTTCCGCACCAGCGAATAGAAATACCAAACAACAAATGTCAGTTCTGAAACTTACAACCTGGAACGTCCGGTCCATGCTTCCAGGATTTCATGACGACGTCTCGAATATCAGAGGCGTTAGAAAGTCCGACGTGATTAACAATGAGCTAAAGAGGCTGAATGTCGACGTGTCTGCCCTACAAGAGACGCGATTACCAGACACTGGTAAGCTAACAGAAAGTGATTACACATTCGTTTGGGAAGAAAGAGGTTCCGATGCGCCTCGACTGCATGGAGTTGGGTTTGCCGTGCGTAACCACATATTAAAAGCAACAGAACCGAGCAACAGCGGGAGCGAGCGGATTTGGACTCTAAATCTGAGGTGCATTACTGGTACCATTACGTTGGTCAACGTTTATGAACCGACGCTCTCTGCGACGCCTGCTGAAAAAGACGCTTTTTATCATAACCTTACAGCTGTCTTGAAAAACGTGCCACAGAAAAACTGTGTAGCGGTATTGGGTGATTTCATTGCCAGAGTTGGTGCAGATTACGAGTCTTGGCAAAACTGTCTCGGAGGGTTCGTTGTAGGTAAAACCAATGAAAATGGGCAACGGCGTTTAGAATTGTGCACACAGTCCAATCTTTGTGTCAGTAACACTTTCAAACAAAACCACAGCATAAATTCTCTTGGAAACATCCTCGCTCTAAGCATTGGCATCAGCTTGATCTTATTCTTGTTAAGCGTACTAATATAAGGAGCGTGCTCCTCACCAGATCATATCAAAGCGCAGACTGCGACACTGATCATTCACTGGTGTGTGCAAAACTGAAGCTCTCCCACACGAGATTTCACCGCACCAAATTGTCTGCTAAGCCCAAGATAGACGTCACTCGCATGTGTGAACCTAATCTAACTGCGAGATTCGCAAAAGCCTTCACGGACGAGTTCAACAAGACAACCCCACTTGAATCTGCTTCAGCAAACTGAGAATTGATAAAAAGCTGCATATGCCGAGTCGCACTTTCCACGTTCGGTCAGAAGAAAGCTCTAACGTGCGACTGGTTCGAAGCAAACGCTTCGGAGATGACTGCTGTGCTGGATAAAAAACGCTCAGCATTCTTGAGGTTCAAAGATATACCAACAGATGAAAACATACGTCAAATAACAGCGGCTAAAAATAAGGTCCAACAGACTGCTAGGCGATGCGCAAACGACAATTGGCCTGAAGTTAGCCTGAATATCTAAAAAGCTGCGGATACCGGAAATTTTCACGGTATGTATGATGGGATCAATAGAGCCATTGGCCCAAACAAACTTAAAACGGCACCCATTAAGTCTTTATCTGGTAAGCCGATTGTCGACAAAACTCAACAGATGGAAAGTTGTGTAGAGCACTTCATCTCTCTCTACTCTAGGGACAGTACGGCTCTACCGCATGCACTTGAATATGTCGAACGGTTGCCGACCATTGAATATCTAGATACCCCTCCTACTCTTGATGAGCTCAATAAGGCAATCGACCGCTTAGCGAACGGGAAGACCCTTGGTGACGACGGAATTCTACCTGAGCTCATCAAATGCGGTAGAGCTGCATTATTACAGCCTCTTCACCATTTGCTTCTTCAGTGCTGGCAGGAGGGGGTGTCCCACAAGAGATGCGAGACACAAAGATCATCACGCTATTTAGGAATAAGGGTGACAGAGACGACTGCAATAATTACAGAGGAATCTCCCTCCTGAATGTTGTAGGCAAATTGTTTGCTGAAGTCTTACAGATCCGGCTGCAAGTTTTAGCTGATAGAATTTACTCCGAATATCAATGTGGCTTCCGCAAGGGAAGGTCAACTGTTGACATGATCTTCTCCCTGAGACAACTTCAAGAAAAGTGTCGGGAACAGCGTTGCCATTATACGCTGTTATTATTGATTTAACTAAGGCATTCGACTACGTCAGCAGGGGTGGTATTTTCAAAATGCTCGATCTGATAGGCTGCCCCCCACGGCTGCTCAGACTCGTTATTTCGTTCCACTCAGGCATGAGAGGTTCAGTCCATTTTAACGGTTGCATTTCAGAAACATTTGAAATTCGCCGAGGTGTCAAACAAGGGTGTGTTCTTGCTCCCACACTGTTCGGCATTTTCTTCGCTTTGCTTCTGAAGCACGCTTTTAGGACGAGAACAGAAGGCATTTACATACGCACGCGAAGTGATGGTAAGCTTTTCAACCTGAACGGTTGAGAGCACAAATCAAAGCACGGTATGTGATCATCCGTGACCTGTTGTTTGCCGACGATGCAGCATCTATTGCTCACTCCCAAGAGAACCTACTTCGCTAATGGACTGTTTTTCGTCGGCATGCAAAGAATTTGGTCTAACAATCAGCATAAGCAAGACCAAAGTCCTTGGTCAAGGGACTGTATCGCCGCCAATCATCACTGTTGGAAACTGTCAGATTGAACCAGTACATCATTTCACATATCTTGGTTCAACCATTGCGGATAACCTCTTGCAAGACACGGAGATTGATAAGCGGATTGGCAGAGCAGCTGTCATTTTGTCCCCATTGAACTCTCGTGTTTGGGGTAACCGCAAGCTGACTGTAAAGACAAAGATGATGGTATACATCGCGTGCGTACTAAATGCTTTACTATACGGCAGTGAAACCTGGACCACCCACGCAAGACACGAACGGAAGCTGAATGCTTTCCATCTACGAAGCATCCGTCGTATCTTGAACATATCGTGGATGGACAGAGTGACTAACGCTGAAGTGCTTTCAAAACCTGGTCTACAGAGCATGTTCACCCTGTCACGTCAGCGCCGCCTGCGCTGGCTTGGTCGCGTCTATAGAATGGAAAATATCGTATCCCGAAAGATCTACTCTACGGTGAGTTGCAATTGGAAAGTCGACCATTGGGCAGACCGCACTTGCGGTACAAAGATGTTTGCAAAAGAGATATGAAAGCTTTTGACATTGACACCGCAAGCTGGGAAGAACTTGCTATTGACCGCTCACTTTGGAGGCATTGTGTAAAGCGTCGTCTGCAAGCGGGGAGTAACAAATACAGCTCTTAGCTGCTGAACACAGATCACGCAGTCCATGTGCATCTGATGCAATACAACAGAGTTCATACTATCGTTGCAAGCGCTGCGGGAGAGATTGTTCCTCCCAAATCGGACTGTATATTCATTCAAAAAGTTGCAAAACATGAAATTCATGCGATTTGATGTACATCCATGGTCGACATCGACCGACGGAGGCCAACAACAACATTCCTATGAATATTCTGTGTGTAAAATGGGTGTATATAGTCAGTCAGAATTACATGGTTGTAGATTATTTGAGCTTATCTATTTTCGTTTAAATACGAAATAAATTAAATTGCTGAGATTTTTGAGTTGTGTGGTTTGGTGCCAGATGCTAACATAGCTGTTCACTAGTATGCGATTTCTTCATTTCAATATACTCATCCCGTTTCACGCTAACATGTGAGTTTGAGTTATCCCTCATTGCTATACATTACATTTGTTTGATTTCTCAAAGCTTTTTGTAAGCCCTATCCAGCAACACTTGAATAATGCCGTTTAATCACAAACTGTAATTCGATGATTCAGAGTTTTTAGCCATTTTAACAAATTCCATCTGTTGGAAAGGACCGTCTGTTGTATAGTCAACGAACAAACTATCGATTAATCAACAATCAATATCGATCGTGATTTCAAACTGTGATTTTCACTCACTGTGATGTTCACGCACTCGCTCATTTTGTGACACTCTTTGCATTCGGTGAATAGACGAGTTCAGTAACGGTTGTGTTCTGTCAAACCCATGGCGGGGCCAGCAGCCGAGCAAACCACAAATATAACATCTTGGCGACGGGAAGAATAAACCTAGCAATTCGAAATGGCAATCACAGCAGAAGAAGTAATATCAATACTTCAGCATCAGCAATGCCAATTCAAAAAAGCTCAAGCCCGTTTGATACATACACTTGAAAAATCTGAGTGTCATTTCTGAAGACAAGAAGACTGACATACAAAACCCAGTGGTGGATGCAATCATCAACAGCATCTCCAAATTAATTACAACGCAGAAAGCGGTCTCACCTTCGAATCTTGGTTCAAGAGAATCAAAGATATTTTTCAATCCGACCTCAACAACGCAGATGATGGTCAAAAAACGAGACTGCCGCTGAGAAAACTGGGCACGTTGGAACAAGAGAAGTTTATCAACTTTATTTTGCCGAAATTCCCAAGTGCATTCACTTTTCACCAGATTGTACAACTGTTAGACGAAATTTTTGCGAACAGTCTCGGTTGTTTAATAGAAGATATAACTGCATGAAATTGGTCAAGGAGAAAATGTTTAGTCACAACACATAAGATTTGTCATTCTGTGATTGAGCAACACATACCGGACCAGATAACCGCCTGTTAATCTTGTAGGACATGCGGTCGAATGCCCCATTGCCTACAAGTTCGAGTAACCCTAACATGAATCGATTATTCAACGAGCAGATGCCCATGAACTTCAGTAGATCACCCCAGAAAACGGTAAGTTATGAATCGCAGAGAATATTTAGAAATAGACATATACCGGAACATATTCGCGAATTGCGCATGTTGATTTTGTCATTGCAAAATCTATTCATTTACGTGCAGCGATTCGCAACTATGCTTCTGAATATGTCTATTTCTAAATATTCTTTGCGATTCGGAAGTTACCGTTTTTAGTGGTGATCCACTGGAGTCCATGGGCATCTGCCCGGTGAAAAATCGATCCATATTAGCGTTGCTTGAACTAGTACGCAATGGAGAATTCGACTGCATGTCCTAAAATATCAAAAGGCGGTTATAAGTGGTGGTATGTGTCAAACGCAACATCAGCATGATTGTCTTATGCTCTTCTAATGTTTGCTAGTAAGTAGTCAGTGACGTTGTGAGAGTGAGGTTTAATTTTAATATTTTCAAAAATAAGTTCAGATCAAATAGCAGTTTGTAGATAATGATGTAGACTTTTTATCCGAGAGCTGCATAATATGCACACCATTAAATCGGGACATATACTAACCTGCATTTCTTTCACAATGTTGCGTTCAAGAGGAACCCGATATGTTTGAAAAAATAGTTACTCGCGAGTAGACTGTTGAATGAAACAATTTTGGGATACAAATATCATTAGCAAAGAAACATAACATAATTATAATTCTCAATTCTCAATTTTATTTTACGTGAGAGATAGGCCCAATGAGGAGAAATTAACTGCAAGCAAACACTCCAAAATAATTCTTTCAATTAAAATCGAGCACGTGGCGGCTGGTAGCCAATAAATTAATTCTTTGAAATACAGAATTTTTATTCTGGATCAATGTTCATTGGTGGAGATAATATCCGATGCTCATCCGCGCTAAACTGTTAGAAACATACGGCTAGTGGTTCATACTTTTCGTTAGGGTAGGAAATTGGGAGAGAAAGCTAAATTAATATGTCTGGATTAATATACAACCTGATAATAATAAGAACAACAACACCACCAAGCCGTCCACAAATCATAATCAGGTTGCGCATGGGACTTTTACGTAACATCCAGAACGCATTGAGTATTTCAGTGAAGGGTAAGCTCAACGTTTACGAGTTAAAGTTTTACTCCAGAAATCAACGTGTTGTCAAGAACAGACCGCGTTGTAGATTTTGCGAATTTTAGATTGTCTTAAGCAGACAAATTAGCTTAATTTCTGAACACTATTCCCATGTGAGTTGCGTAATTTGTTTCATCACCAAGGGGTTCGTTGTTCACGCGCATTTAGCATACATTGAGACCCGATTGCATCATCCTGCTTTATTCCCTGTTCATGACCTTGTGACACCCAAGATGAGCACTCAATTTTTAGTTTCCATGTTGATTGTGTCTATAGATCTAAACTTTATTTTAAGACTAAATTTTGCATGAAAAATTTAGTTATGAATTTTTTCGGGAATACTGGTTTAATGACATGAAAGCGATGATCAAATCTCTCTTATTTTTATCGTTAAAGTTTGATGGTTTGTTCTAACAAAAATGTGAGATCACCGTTATTTTATAGATATAATTTTGGGAATAAGGTTTCCCTAACTCAAAACATATATATATATATATATATATATAAATTTACACTGATAATTTTCATAAGAATATATGCTGTATGTATGTATGCTCGTATTGTCGAACAAGTTGTAACATTTTACATTGAAACGCATCTGATTCAGTTGAGACCAGTGATACAGGGCAACGAAATCCTCTTACAGCGTTAAACAAACTTTATAGGATCGGATTTGCTTCCATATTATTACGTGATCGGGAAAACAACCAAGGTAGTTCAAGGTGTTCAATTGCCTAAATGGCAGCCAGTTTAACAATAACAGTAGAATGTTGAACAATAAAAGGTGGGTATAAAAACGAGCTAAGCAACTAGTATATCATTACTCGGAAAACGAATAATTCAATAAAACATCGTGTAATTTCGTTTTAAACTCATGCAAGCTATTGGAATGAAAAACGCTTGAAGGTAAATTCTTAAACGAAAAACTGAAACGGGAAGATTAAAAATGTAATCTATCGTCGGATGGATGTATGTAAAATGCGGGGAAGCGTTCTAAGACAGAACCACCCGAATATTCTCCTCAGCATTGCCAAGATACCGCTTCCCCTGTTGGAGAGATTGTGGTGATGACTATTGGGTTTCAGGTTATTCGTGATAGAGATACTGAGATCCTTCTCAGCTCTAGTCCAAGTCATGTTTTCATGAGAATGATTATATGTGTACTCGTATTGCCGCACACGTTGTAACATTTTACATTTACGTATGTTGAAAGGCATCTGATTTGGATGAGACCAGTGATACAGGCCATCAAAATCCACTTGCTGCATCAAACAATCAACGATGGATCGGATTTGTTTCCATATTTTATGTCATCTGCAAAAACAACTAACGTAATTCAAAGTGTTCTGATTCGGATTTTATTCCCAAGTAACCTAAGGATTTCATATTTTCCACGAAGCCGTCATTCTAAACGAATGGTTTTTGGGACGAGTCTAGGACAAACGCCATTAAAAAGGATCACTGTAAAACTTCGATGGTGGTTTCAATGCAATATACTTTTCGTTGGCACAGTCTTGAATTCTCGGTGTTGTCAAATCTTAAAAAGGTGTGAATATCGCAGTATTCGTGGCTACTCATGAGTACCACGTCTTCGAAAACATCTCAAAATCACTCAAAGATCGGAGCACTTGGTTCTTATTCCATTATAGCCTGATCTCCTTAGCAGTGCATATCCTCTTAACAAAGTGAACATCAACAACATCATTCAGATTTGTAGACTTAAACCTTGTTTGCCATTTCATCACTGTTTAGAGGTAAGCGAATCTTATCCCAATGTCATTACATGATTATACCAGACTGAACGGATTTGAGAAGCATGGATACGTGAACACCAGTTGGCCACATGACGACAAGTTCAGAAAGAAACGTTAACGAAGTTATACTTGGATCAGGAAGGACCTTATTCAATAGGAATAAGACCAGAAGCATCACCAAAGGCAAACGTCGTCGATTTTAGGATGTCCTCGTGAAATTCGAAGAACACCAATTAACTGCAATCCTCTATCCAAACTTAAAACTATACAAGTCGGAGGCAAATCATAAGAAAATACGATATTTACTAGCTAATCAAAATCTGATTGACTTATTATCTGGCGATTCAGTGTAACAAACCAAAACGGTTCTCAGGTTGCAAACGGACTCACGCATACTAACAGGTCAAAAAGGTTTTCACCATGCGAACTTTGCTCGACCCATGGTTAATGAGGTTTAAATCTTTGACCGCGGAAGAGTCTCCCGTATGAGTTGATGTGAAAATTTTAAACCAATTCAAAATAAGTAGTGATGACATAGCTGAGAAAGTTATTTCACTATCCTTCATTCAGATGATACATTTTTGTTGGCTATATTAAACACCGCCTGTTTTCCAATGAATATCAACATTACACGAGGCGAACTTTTTTGTTATGATCTCCGTCAGTGTTTGAAAGAAACAAAAATCATTTCATTAGACATGCTTTCATCCCCTAAGACAGAAACACACATCTTTCGTAACGCGATTTATGTGAAGATATACATCGCCAGCAAATTCAAAGTAATAAGGGTACCGATACTACTTCCAAACGTGCAAGTAGTGTGCTGAGCGATATATTACTCGGTGACATGGTTTGGCCATATTTGTCGGCACACTTGAATGTCAATGGGGTGGTGGCCTCATTAGACTAACATGTTTGCTTGATACATTGATGTGCACAGCATTTACACTTAAAGACTCCCAGTTTAGCATGAAACGAAGCAAACGGATTTTGACCGTCAACCTGAAGTGCAGTACTTGTACGTCGGTCCATGTTGCCGTGCACAAAGCCTCTCCGAGACTCTTGTCGACTAAGACCTTTGTATTTCGTTACTCATGACGGTCCATACAACGCATCACTCATATACTGTTTAGCGCTCATTAATAAAGGAAAATAGCTCAGGGTGTGGATGATGTTCAACTTGATTTCGACGAGCAGGCGTATTTGGAGTTGAACTTTTCCACATCAGGCTAGATGACATTATTAGCAAAACTTCTTTCGAAGCATCTTGTAGTTGGAATTTTTTGGTTTACATACTGCTTGTCTTTTTGGTAACCATCATTCTTGAGGTTTGGTCGAGTTCATGTTATGCCTTCTCTGTAAGCGGTTTCTCATTTGTCCATATGTTGCAGCCAAAACAAAAGACGAATATCGTCTATAAGATTGCATGCAGTGATTGCAAAATAAACTAAGTCGGAAAAACAGGTCACAAACTGAGTACAAGACTTCATGAACATCGGTTGGCCGTAAGCAGACATAACCGTAATTCAATAACCTTAATACATATCGACCAATTCGGGCATCAGTTCGTCTGTGACCGCACGAGAATATTAGCCAAAGAAAACGACCGACGGCCTCGTGAACACCTGCAAGCGTGGCGCACAACAACAAATTCAATTTACGAGCATCTCAAATTGACTGTACTAATGAGAAACCGCTTACAGAGAAGGTATAACACGAGCAATCCGCTGGAATGGTGAACAGACAGACAAACTGTTCAGCGCTCTCGCATAATCGCGTTGGCAGGGTGGTTGCCTAGTACGAATGTTCTTCGAACTCGATAAAAAATTTCAATGAGGAAAGAGAATGAAAAAGGACCTCGCCTTTCGAAACTTTGGGTGCATTTCAATCTGTGCATTACCAAAACCGTCAACACGAAACCACTGCTCAAGGTCAAATGTATCGAAATAGAAGCAGCATTATCAGCATATAAGTTATCATTTTCGTAAGTCGTGCTAGTGTGAAATGTGTCATAGACAATCTGTTAATTTGTATAAAACAAAAGATTAGTCATAAACATTTTACCGCGAAAACTTTGGCAGTCCAAGGCTGGATGTCTGTTGTATGTCGAAATTCCCCTTGCTGTTCGATTCGAGCAAACATTCACAGCCGAGATCAGCAAAGTTCGTTCCTTATATTGAGCAAATGAATAATGGGAATTGCTGAAAAATCGCTTGCCACGCTTATTGAGTTAGAAGCAAGTTCGAACGCGCGATAGATTTAAAGTTAAAGCTATTGTAATGACTGCTCAACCAGACAAGCCAGCCTTCCTCAGTTCAACTTGTTTAACTTGCCAAACGCTTCGTCGGTTGTGCTGTGAAAGAAGCTGGACTGCATTGCATATTAAACAAATGTGTACAGATATAAATTTCTGCTCAAAGTAAACGTTTGTCAGAAAATGTCATTTGAGTCTGTTCAGGACTCTTGATACTCTTGTCTACAACGTAAAGAATCCAGTACACTTGAACACTGTGTCGCGAGACGATATACTTTCCGAAAACCTCTAATCAAGTTACACCCGGGTCAAGAAGGACGTTCATTTAATCGGGAGGGAACAAAATGCGTGATCTATGGCAAAACATTTAACAGAACCTCGACAACTTCGAAGAATACCACTAAACTACACTCCCTTACTGAGCAACCATTATGCAAGACGGAGGCAGCTAATAGGCTATATATGGGCTCCAATATACTGATTTGCCAAACACGTTTTGATTATTTAAACTTTGCTTAGCATTTGGTGAACAAGGTCAGCAATGTCCAAAACAAAACAGTCTTCCTTATGAGCTGATGTGAAAACGTAGAAACAATTTCAATGAGTAATTTTCACATTCGTTGAAACATGTAATTCACAATCCCTCATTGAGAAGACATTATGCCGAATTTGTTGGCTGATACATGGTTCTTGGCCTTATGTAACGCGACCTCTTTTTCAACATGGTTGATGAGTGCTACTATTGACAAAACCAACTTTCATATGTTCAACTCGTTCAACATGCTAAGCAATATCTTCATCGAAAAATATAACATTCGCTGCCCCGAGACCAGAACCCTGAGGCATATTCAATTTTTGTAATCAGCCAAATACTCCTTATTTTTACAAACGTATGGCAGAACATTACCCAAACGCTAATTTTAGTCTGTAGAAAAATCGCGATGCTTTTGCGTACACCGTCTCCGATACAGACTCAATAGAACTGTGTTCTGTTAACTTCGAGGAGCCCAGTCAATTTGCGAAAAACAACGATTCGCCAATACATTATATTAACACCAATTAAATTAACATGAATGTTAAATAAAATCTACATTAATAGAATTCAAAAAATTACGCATCAAAAATTTCATCCGGTTTTCCAGCTTTCGTGTGATGATTTCTGTGAAAAATGGAATGGAGGAGTTATAACAGGAAAATTGCGGAAAAAATAAAGATAGTTTAACCGTGAAACGGCCACATACGTATACATGAAATCTTTCCAAGTGGA
Organism: Atriophallophorus winterbourni; assembly: GCA_013407085.1. Classification (NCBI taxonomy): domain Eukaryota; kingdom Metazoa; phylum Platyhelminthes; class Trematoda; order Plagiorchiida; family Microphallidae; genus Atriophallophorus; species Atriophallophorus winterbourni. Next base: position 38,724 of record JACCGJ010001478.1, on the reverse strand, counting down.
GATGATTTTTCATAAAATCAATGCAACGGAGCACCTGAAGGAATGAGACGTTTGAAAAATTGGGGCAAACCTTTTTCAGCGTTGCTTCACTTGGTGACAGGTGCAATGGTTTATTATTTTCCACATTCGGAGTGTTGCATCCATGGGGCTGATTTAATAGCTCCCGGTCAGTCTTGAATTGGGTCTTAATAGAAAATGTTACGAATAATATGATTCACTTACTTTAATAATGCGCTCCGCACACTCGAGGGTAGTTTCAAGAAGAGCGCACGAAACAGCATCTTCACGAATAACTTTATAAATATCACTCAGTTGGGGATCAACTAATCAAAAGTCCACCATTTTTTATTGAGCATTTCCATTTGTTCGCCATATCTAAAGTACAAAATACATGCAGATTTCTATATAAAACATAAGAGAAATTGCAATTATATCGAAAAAATGATGTACAATTTAGAAGCAAAACGTACCTCTGGTTTATAGGTTCTGAGCACACAATGCCTCAATGTGAGGAGTCAAGAGCAAGTTCTTCCCAACTCGCCGAGTCAATGCCAAGAGCTTTCATATCTCTTTTGCAAACGTATTTGTACCGCAAGTGCGGTCTGCCCAATGGTCGACTTCCTAATTACAACTCACCATGGAGTAGATTTTTCGGAATACGACCGTGTTCCATTCTGTAGACATGACAAAGCCACTGCAGGCAGCCCTGTCGTAATAGGGTGAACATGCTCTGTAGACCAGCTTTTGGAAGCACTTCAGCATTAGTCACCCTGTCCATCCACGATATGTTCAAGTTACGTTGGGTGCTTCGTAGATGGAAAGCATTCGTCTTCCGTTCGTGTCTTGCGTGGGTGATCCAGGTTACCCCAAATACGACGACAAAATTCCTCCTGAGCTCATCAAATGCTGTAGTGTCGCATTATTACAACCTCTTCACGATTTGCTTTTTTATTGCTGGTAGGAGGAGTGTGTCGCGCAAGAGATGCGAAACTCAATGATCATCACGCTATTTAAGAATAAGTGTAATAGAGGCGACTGCAACAATTACAGAAGAATATCCCGTTTGAATGTTGTAGGCAAATTGTTTGCTAAAGTCTTACAGATCCGGTTACAAGTTATAGCCGATAGAATTTACTCCGAATCTCAATGTGGCTTCCGCAAGTCAAGTAAACATGTAATAACAAACGTACTGTTGTTCAGGCAGCTCCAACAGCTGGTGATAGGGTGATCCGAAAATCTGCACAAATGAGCTTGATCATGCACACTTTTATTTAATGGCGACATTTAATCAGGCAAATATTTTCGATTTAAAGGAAAAAAATAACAATTTTTAGTATGCCATTGGAAATAGAATTAAGAACATTCATTAAGTTAGATTTAAGAAGCCATAATCAAAATTTTTAAATGAAATTTAACGGATATTAACAAGTAAACAATTAACGTGAAATGACAAACCGTGATAATTATTTGGAATATTCCCTTCAAATTTTTGGGAGTTAATTCTAGTTTATTGATATCCAAGCACCCAATTTCATTTCTTACATGAAAAATTCCATTGAAGTGGGATTCTGGGATTATTAGAAAGAATACCGGAAATCCCCACATATCGAGTCGATTAATTTTCCATCATAAACAGCATATTGCGTTGCATGGCTTAAACTTCATTCGTCATATTCCCTCGCTATGTTGGCTTATCTCAAATATTGCGACGGTGACGTCGAACAAATATTCTAAATTGATGAATATTTTATATACTAAGTGATCTTCTGTAAAAGATTCCATCACGCAGACAAAATAAAATTTCTTACTCATCAGTATTTGTTTGTAGTAACACATGCTTGATAAGGTTGGCAGGACAAACACATTCCCGTTACGTGTGCCAAAAAATATAGGGTTAAACCCATGATCTTAAAAATTATCCTCATCTGAATGCATTTCCATGACACATACTGTTTCAAGACATGCTGATCCTGATCGTATTGTCATTATCTGATGAGTGCAAACAGCACCAGACCACTCTTTTTGTGTGTGTGTGACTGATGAAGGTGCATGTAAATGAGTATTTGGGCTTGTATACGTTGGAATTGTAAGGCGTTGAATTCTAACTGTGTTATTCTTTTTCAGTGTAATTCAAGAATCAAAAATCACGATTTTAAGATGAAGAAAAGCAATCGCTTTACATGTACCTTTGGATGAAAGCTATAAAAATAAAGATGATGCAATCAAAATTCTCTTGAGTTGTTTGGCTTGTGTGGGTTTATATTGGGTCAATATCCAGTGCCGATAGTGGAGTGTTCTTTGATATAAGCAGTCAGTTTCAATTTGAAATCACGGATCGTAGGAGCGTTCAGAATATCATTTGATAGTGAGTTCCACAGAATGCAAATATGCACCGAGAAAAAATGACTTTGAGAAATGAGTCTTGATTGCGGTATATCGATACAACTTGAGTGACTCTGTGTAAACTTAGGGGAACTAACTTTTATCAAATCGCGGAGAGGGTGATTCTCCATCCGCAGTGTTTTATATGTGAGGATCATGTCGCTCCTCACTCTCCTTCATGTAAAATTGGTCCTTTCCAGCATGACCATTCGCTATTGGTATGGGATGTGCTGCATTCCATCAACTAGCGTCGTCGTCTGGTGGTAAACTTTACCCAGCAATTTAATGTCGTGACAAAACCACGGTGGCCAAAGTGTATTCTATCGTCGGATGGATGTAAGAATGTTAAATGCGGGGCAGCGTTTTAAGACAGAACCACCCGAATATTCTCCTCAGAATTCGCAAGACACCGCTTGCCCTGTTGCAGACTTTCTGGTGATGACTATTCGGTTTCAGGTTATTAGTGATCGAGATACCGAGATCCTTCTCAGCTCAGACCAATAATTAGATTGCATTGCTACGAAAGAATAGTTTATACATACAACCGTATATTAATAAGTATCCCTCGATTGGAATGCTTACGAAACATGCTTAGGTATGTTAACGCTTGTCCGGAGTTTAATAAATTGACATTTGAATCTGCCGGTATCATGCTAAATAATCAGCGTGAGTCCAAAACCAGGTTTGAAATAGTCATCTTTATTGGAACACAGACAACAAAAATATTGTTGTCGATATAAAACAAAGAATTATTTCGTGGTTTGTGTTCAATGACAAATCAGATATTGAATATGTTGATTCTTCTAAAAGTTAAAATAGAACCAATTTTTTTTATATCTCGACAACTGATTTTCCTCTCGGTTTACTTCAATCATGTTCCATGCAATGAAATATTTGATCTTTTTTTTGAACTTTATTAAAGTTGGATCAATTATTCAATCTTTTAACCTGAGTGGATTTACTCCGACCTAGACAAATTAAAATCCTCCTATTAAAGAGTAAAACATTTAGCAATCCACCAATCGAGAATCCCGTGGCGGTAATTCAACAGCCTATTTGATAACCGCGATGATATATATCACAAACGATGGGCTTGATGATCGGTCACAATCAATGATCGATCACGTGATGCAAATGTCCTTTTTGTTGGGTGCACACAAAGACATGGCAACATTGATTTTGACTATTACAGAATCTCCCATAAACCAATCGCATTTGAACACATCTGCGATTTCAGTAGTTCTTTCGCTGCTCGATTCAAGTCTCTTGCTATCGAACTGTGTCATGATAATAATTAAAAGGACATTACCAGTGTTAGGGATTTGACCTTGCGGGAGCAGCTGTTCTAGGACCGGCCTTTTAAAACTTCAAAACATAACGAGACATGAAAATTCACATTGAAAGTTCAGCAAAATTTCAGTTATGTCATACTGAACGCTCCAAAATCAAACAAGTGCTGTGCAGAGTAGGTTCAATGTTGAACATTGAGCATTTGATCCATGAGTTTCCGAAACCCTGAGCGCATGGTTGAACGGTCAGTAAATCATCGTCCATGTAAATGTTCTACTATTCCTCACGGCATTTCTCACGGAAGTATATTATTGTAAAACAAAAATTACCGACTTATATTTGCCTAAGTTAATCTTAATCTGTGTATCTGTATTAGAACAACAGGACTCGTTTAACGAAACCTAATTATCAATAACCTCGAAGTTACACATTGCCAACCATTTTTGAACAGTATCAAAATTCAGTAAACCTAATGTTACTCACTTCTCCTAAACACGGCAAAGGCTAGTGGTGCTTGGGATGTGAACCACACCATGAATTGATTATGACTATTATTGTATAATAAACAGCATGCCAAATGGATGAACAAAAGGTTCACTTGCAATAACTAGAGTTTTGATAAAGGGTTTAATACCAGCACCATTACACCAAACCTTAGGGCTAGATAACGCTTGTAGAGATGCGGGGATGTTAACCAAAACATGAATTGTGAATGACTATTATTGTAAAAAAACAGCATGCCAAATTCATGACCAAAGATACCAGAATTATGCCAGAAATCTGATCCCGTGTTTACAAAATGAAGATTCAACATTATATTTTGTAAAATACAATATATTTCCAGCGATAAACTGAAATAAGTGTAATGTTGAAACAACTTAATTAGAATGATACGTCAACGGAAATCCATTATCTTTATTCGTCTCGCCATTACAAGTAAATGAAACCGCATTATGTCAAGAGTCATGATTAACGATTCAGGAATATATATGGTGAAAAAATATTTATTTTTAAAGTTGAATAGATGCTTATTTCGCTCACTGAAACAGACATCATGGAAACCTATTGCTACATCGGCAGTAATGGAATAAATCTCTAAATTTTTCAAATTTGCGCAAAGATTTTCTACAAAAATTAAACTTTGCGGAAACATTCATCTTCATTTATTCCAATACATTCTTCTGTTTGCAAAAGAAAAATAGGAGCAAATACTACGCTGATGATTCATTTGTAATTTTAGATGAAATCTCTCATTACTGAGAATATTAAACGGTATTTTGACTAAGCTAATTTGTTTGTATTAGTTTTCTTTCAAATGGATGATGCCATACAGGTGGATGCATAACAATTTCATGATTTGCAGCGTTTCAAATTGATGACAATTATGATTCAGGAGGAACCATCTCACTCGCAGAGCTAACGACCATAGGCCTACTCGACGATCAGTGGTAGATCTGCATGCTGATGCCAATGTTCAATAGCCGAAAACAGTATCTGTTTTTCCCAAGTTTTGAGAGAATCCTGTATACAATACATTAAAAGTGAGTGGTCGACGGCAAGAAATTTTCAACACGTACCATCAATGTCAAGAATGAATTTTGAACTTGTATATAAATTCCATTACCACTCCCAAAACCGTCTCCACTATTGAGTGCGTTTTTCTTCCTACAATAACGTTGGGGAAAATTTCGTGGAAAGCCCGACCAAATAAAAATTGAAATCGAATGCGTCAAGTTCATAATACACTCAAATCTCAGTACTATGCCACCCGCTGGGACCAAGCAAGAGTGGCATAGTAGCGAGAGTGGCATAGTAACGAGGTTTTGTAAAAACGGCTTTATTTTCTCAAGTCCATCATTTATTTGCTCAATCGATCAGTCCAAAGCTCTCAGAAATCGTCGGCTCACGCATCTTCGCTCATCGGATCTCGTTCATCTCGTTGTTTAGCCGATCACACGCTCGCATCAGTCTCGTTCAGGTTGAAGACTTCAGCTGCAGAGAACTGCCTGAGTATGGGCCGAAGAACCTGCTACTGCTAATCAATAAGGGATGGGGAATCCACCGCTCCAGCTTCGTCCTGCACTGTCTTGAACGTGATGCCATTGCGCTTCTTGAAGCTGTCTAACCAACCGTCGCTCGCCATGAAGTCTGGGATGCGCATTAGCGCGGCCAGTTTTATCGCCTTCTCCTTGATCAGATCGCCGCTGACAGGCAGATGCAGCCCTCTTGCTTGCTTAGCCACATCAGCACTCCCTCCTCAAACTTCGGGTCGTGAGGCTGCGTCAGCTTCATGCGCTTCGATGGAACTCCAGCTTTGATTGCTGCTTCAATTGCATCCTTCTTGCTGAGAATACCCTTCACGGTGGTTCTCTTAACTTCGACGCCCCATTTCTTGCTAATCTCCCTCGCCAACTTGGACTGATTCGGCTCCTTCTTCACAGCGTCGATGATCTCGAACTTCTCCTTCAGCGTAAAGTCGGTTCGCGTGAGTTTTTGAGCTGACATTATGGGCTGAATAGTTTGAAAAATAGCGATGTCACTGTTGTGAGTGTCTGTTTGTGCGACCGCTTTCGTGAGTCTATCTATCGATAATTAAAGCAAGAGTAGGAGAGAGGCTTGTCGTTGTGCGTGAGGTGATTGGCTTGTTGTAGCTGGCGTCAGGGCGAAACATCGCGTGTTTGACCTTGAAACCGGCTGACTATATGCGTAAAATGCGCAAAAATGCGCTTTTAAATAGTCACAGAATTGTGGCATAGTAACGAGAGTAGGGAGTGGCATAGTAAATTTATTTTGTATTGAATTTTGTCGGGACCGAGCAAAAGTGGCACAGTAGCGAGAGTGGCATAGTAACGAGGTGGCATAGTACCGAGATTTGAGTGTACCAGTGCGAATCAGCATTTTTGTTTTGACTGCCATTAAAGTGGGCCACAAAATGTAGCTGTTGTAAATAGTTGATATTTCTGGTATCGAGTTTAACCGAACAGCCCTCTACACGATCGGTTTCATACCGTTTTGTTAATCGAAAATCTCTTGCAACACTGATTGTCCTTCCACACTCTCCGTTCGACAAAATTTCATAATATTTCCTCATCGTGACGCCTCACGTGATTCACTTGATCGATTTTCAAATCAATCATCTCATAATTTCGATCAAAAAAGCTTAACGTTTGCAAATTTACCGATAATAAAAAATCATGTATTTTTTATAATTCTGTACGGATATTTTGACCGTTAAAATAGCTTTAGTGAAGTAGAATGTATGCCTAATTGACGATGTTGTTGGCCTCCTTCGGTCGATGTCGACCATGGATGTACATCACAAACGCGTGAAAGTTCAAATTTTGCAGCTTTTTGAGTGACTAAACAGTCCGATTCGGGAGGAACAATCTCTCCCGCAGCGCTGGCAACGATAGTCAGAACTCGGTTGTATTGCGTTAGTTGCACGTCGGCGGCGTGATCTGCGTTCAGCTGCCAAGAGCTGTATCTGCTCCTCCCCAGCATGCAGACGACGCTTTACACAGTGCCTCCAAGTGGCGGTCGAGAGCAAGTTCTTCCCAACTCGCCGGGTCAATGCCACCGAGCTTTCATACTCTTTACAAACTGTCTTTCTTTGACCGCAAGTGCGGTCTGCCCAATGGTTCGATTCCTAGTTGCAACTCACCCATAGAGTAAGATCTTTCGGAATACGACCATTTTCCATCTATAGACATGACCAAAGGCCAGAGCAGGCGGCGCTGTCGACAATAGAGGACAAGGCTCTGATGGAGACCAGCTTTAGTAAAAGCACTTCAGCATTAGTCACTCTGTCCATCCACGATATGTTCAAGATACGACGGATGCTTCTTAGATGGAAAGCATTCAGCTTCCGTTCGTGTCTTGCGTGGGTGGTCCAGGTTTCACTGCCGTACAGTAAAGCGTTCAGTACGCACGCGCTGTACACCATCATTTTCGTCTTTACAGTCAGCTTGCGGTTACCCCCAACACGAGAGTTCAAACGGGACAGAATGACAGCTGCTCTGCCAATTCGCTTATCAATCTCCGTGTCTAGCGAGAGGTTATCCGCAATGGTTGAACCAAGGTATGTGAACGGATGTACTGATTCAAGCTGACAGTTTCCAACAGTTATGATGGGAGGCGATACAGTCCCTTGGCTAAGGACTTTGGTCTTGCTCATGCTAATTGTTAGACCAAAGTCTTTGCATGCCGACGAAAAACAGTCCATTAGAGACTGAAGGTGCTCCTGGGAGTGAGCAATAAAGGCTGCATCGTCGGCAAAAAGCAGGTCACGGATTAGCACATTTCGTGCCTTGGTTTGTGCTCTCAACCGGTTTAGGTTGAAAAGCTTGCCATCATTTCGCGTGCGTAAGTAAATACCTTCTGTTCTCGTCCTGAAAGCGTACTTCAGAAGTAGAGCAAAGAAAATGCCGAACAGCGTGGGAGCCAGAACACACACTTGTTTGACGCCTCGGCGAATTTCAAAGACTTCTGAGCTGAAACCGTTAAAATGGACTGAGCCCTTCATGCCTGAGTGGAACGAAATAACGAGCTTTAGCAGTCTTGGTGGGCAGCCTATCAAATCAAGCATTTTGAAAAGACCCTCCCTGCTGACGTAGTCGAATGCCTTCGTTAAATCAATAAAAACAGCGTATAATGGCATACGCTTTTCCCGACACTTTTCTTGAAGTTGTCTTAGGGAGAAGATCATGTCAACGGTCGATCTTCCCTTGCGAAAGCCACATTGAGATTCGGAGTAAATTCTATCAGCTAAAAATTGCAGCCGGATCTGTAAGACTTTAGCAAACAATTTGCCTACAACATTCAGAAGGGAGATTCCTCTGTAATTGTTGCAGTCGCCTCTATCTCCTTTATTCTTGAATAGCGTGATGATCTTTGTGTCTCGCATCTATTGTGGGACACACTCCTCCTGCCAGCACTGAAGAAGCAAATGGTGAAGCGGTTGTAATAATGCTGCTCTACCGCATTTGATGAGCTCAGGTGGAATTACGTCGTCACCAGGGGCCTTCCCATTCGCTAAGCGGTCGATTGCTCTATTGAGCTCATCAAGAGTAGGGGGAGTATCTAGATATTCAATAGTCGGCAACCGCTCGAAATTTGCAAATACATGTGGTAAAACCGTACTGTCCCTAGAGTAGAGGGAGGAGAAGTGCTCTACCCATCTTTCCATCTGCTGAGTTTTGTCCACAATCGGGTCACCAGATACAGACTTAATGGGAGCCATTTTATGTTTGTTTGACCAATGGCTCTCTTGATCCCATCATACATGCCGTGAAAATTTCCAGTATCCGCAGCTTTTTGGATACTAAGGCTAATTTCTGTCCAGTAGTCATTTGCACATCGCCTCGCAGTCTGTTGGACCTTATTTCTGGCTGCTCTTAAAAGTCGTAAGTTTTCATCTGTTGGCATACCTTTGAACCTCAAGAATGCTGACCGTTTCTCATCCAATACAGGATTCATCTCAGAAGCTTTTGCTTCGAACCAGTCGCTCGTTCGAGCTTTCTTCGGACCGAAAGTGGAAAGTGCGACTCGGCATATGCTGTTTTTAATCGATTCCCAGTTTTCTGAAGCCGATTCAAGTGGGGCTGTCTTGCTGAACTCGGCTGTGAAGGCTTTTGCAAATCGCGCAGCTAGATTAGGTTCGCACATGCGGGTGACGTCAATCCTAGGCTTACCAGACAATTTGGTGCGGTGAAATCTCGTGTCGGAAAGCTTCAGTTTTGCACAAACCAGTGAATGATCCGTGTCACAGTCTGCGCTTTGATATGATCTGGTGAATTGACGATATTTATAACAATTAAATTATTAAATATCTATGAAAGTATCATATTCAGTATGCGATTTTCAGCTACTTGATTCATTTGACATGCTCATTAAGAATGCTGTGCAATCAATTTGATCATGTTTTCACAAATTTGCGAGATAAGATACTCTAGTTTGTTCGTTGAAACATGTTATGGAAATACTGGTATTCTTGAATTTTTAGTAGTGGTTGCGGGTTGATAAAAATAAGATTTTTCTCGAGATTCAATTATTAAACTTTTACAAAAATTGCATTCACTTGTCAGTTGTGCCCCCCCCTCAATAAACCTTTATCCCGCTCAGTGGTTGGCCACGTTTGACCTCGTTAAACCAATAGGATGTCAGAACAAACCTCGAGCCAGTGGCTTCAGTAAATTGTCCAATGAGATCAAAGGTTGTTCTCGCATGCAAGGTCGATTGGCCCTGTCCCCGATAAAATGCCATAGGAGGGACATTAACAGTCAGTGTCATTCGAAGCAACACGAGCCCTCCTTTAACTACCAAAACTTTAACATTTTTCCGGTGAGTGATTTTGCGATATTGACACATAAGTTCATTTCATCAACGTGTGAACCAATGATATCGTATGGATGATTTATGTCGAATAAGCTCGCCACAATTATTGATTACGCATGAGAAGAGTGTTAAATATGGCACAAAATAATTGGTCAGTTTAATGCCTTTTGTTGATTAGCTGGTGTATATTCCAGCGTATGATCGTTCACATATTGTTTGTAATTTGTCTAAGTTATCGTCGCTTTTCAATGTGCATTATGTAGGTAAAGAAAAACATGCAAGAATTTCGACGAAGCGTTGTTGTAGTAGTTTATTGGGTATAAAAAATTCCAAATGATTTGATATTGACGTTTAAATTTAATGATTTCGTACATGTTAATCAGAGTTACTCTGACGCTGATGAGAACTGCTTCTGTTTTAACAAATATAGAATAATTAATGTCCACTTAATTACTCAATTGGAATACTCAGATGCAAGTCAAAACAAGACAATACCTAACCAAACACTGCGGCTTTGGATGTTCATCTAACGTGTCAAGCAACTGTTTATCAAACATTCGATTGAAATAAGGTGTGGATTAACGTATTTGCAAACCGCTACCGGTTTCTGACTGTTTGCCGTCATCATGCTGAGAGATTAAGATCAGGTACAGTGAGCTTGGAAACAATGGTAAATTGGTACTAGTATGCCACTGGTGTATAGGCGTTTGCATAGAACAAAGTTGTTCATCACGTGCAGACATTAAGATCCGGTTCAGTGAGCCTTGAATCTGTGGATACGTGTAAAAAAGTTATATTTTAATGCCACTATTACATAGGGTTCTTACAGAATCAGAAAGTTATTATTGATCGAGCACTTGAGGCGCTTATAATAGACCACTTATTTTGTTATTCTATATTTTAAAAATCGTGGACCATTTAAATAACCTTATTTAACACTGGCATACAAGTACACCTTAGCTAACCACTGTGCAACTGCATCAAGGCTCACAGAACCTGATCTTACAGTCTCCAACAGATGACGGCAAACAGCCTTCTCATTTTAATTTCAACTAATATTTTGCAGAGAATATTGTTTCAACTTAGTGAAACCTTATTCCCAAAATTATATTCATTATATAACGGTAGGTCGCACATTTTTGTTAGTACAAGAAGTTTAAAATTTACCCATTAAAATAAGCGAGATTCGATCATCGCTTTTATACCATTAAACCCGTATACCCGGAAAAATTTATAATCATTTTTTTCGCCCACAATTTAGTGTAAAAATAAAGTTTTTCTCTTTAGACACAATCAACATGGCAACTAAAAGTTAAGTGCTTATCTTGGGGGTCAAAAATTCATGAACAAAGCATGATTACGCAATCGGTCTCAATATGAGTTAAATGCGCTTGAACAACGATCACCTTGGTGATTGAACAAATTACGCAACTCGCGTGTGAATAGTGTTCTGAAATTAAGCTAATATGTCTGCTTAAGCCAATCTAAAAGTCGCAGATCTACAACGCGTTCTGGTACCGACAAGCACTTAGATGCGAAACGTAATCAAGAAATTCACATAGTTTTCTGAACTAAAAATTCAACTAGCAAACGTTGAACATACCATTCACCGAAATATTCATAATGATTTCTGGATGCTACTTAAACCTTCCACGCGCAAACTAGTTATGATTTGTGGAAGGCTTGATGGTGTTGTTATTGTTATCTTTAGGTTGTATATTAATCCAGACATATTACGTTACATTTTCCTCCTAATTTACTATCCTAATAAAAAACAGGAAACACTATCCCTATGATTTTAACACTTGAGCGCGGATGGGCAACGGATATCATTTTCACCAATGAACATCGATTCAGAATAAAAAATCTGTGTTTCAAAGAATTAATTAATTGGCTACCAGCCGTCAGGTGCTCGATTTTTATTAAAAGAATTATTATCGAGGGTTTGCTTGCAGTTCCTCTTTCGCAATTGGGCCTTCCTCTCACGTAAAAAATTGAGAATCATTACAATGCTATTTGTTCCCCAAATGTTTTTATTCAACAGTCTACTCGCGAGTAACTATTTTGTCCAAACTTATCGGGGTGCTCTTGCCGCAAAATTGTGAACGAAATGCGGTTGAGTATATTTCCCAACATAATGGTGTGCATATTCTGCAGCTTTTAGATAGAAAGGTCTACATCATTATTTACCGACATGTAACTGATCTGGAGTAATTTTTATAATATTAAAATTAAACCTCACTCTCACAATGTCTCTGCCTACATACTAGCAAACATTAGAACAGCATAAGACAAACATGCTGAAGTTGCGTTTGACACATCCCAGCTCTGATAATCGCCTGTTGATCTTGTAGGACATGTCGTCGAATTCCCCGTTGCCTACTAATACGAGTAACGCCTCCACGAATCGATTTTTCGTCGGGCAGATGCAAACGAACTCCAGTGGATCACCACTAAAAACGGTAAGTTATGAATCGCACACAATATTTAGAACTAGACATATTTTGAAACACAATTGCGAATTGCTGCACGTCTGTTTTGTCATTGCAGAATCTATTCATATGCAAACCTTTTTTCCGTTTCTGTATCAGACAACTACTATTTATGACTGAAAGTTAGTCGGTAAGGAGATTTCTAGTTCCATTCATAAAAATCGAATATGAGAAATACGTCTTACCATGCTAATCTTAACGACATCGCACATTTACATCACACACCCCACGACCGGTTTCGTGCAGTTTGCACTCATCATGTAGTGGCATTTATATCATTAATATTCTTAGGAATATTCTCAGTGTAAAATAAATACATGATTTTAGAGGATTTGAGGTGAACACTTTTCAATTAAATACGAAATGAATTAACTTGGTGAGATATTTAAGTTGTGTTCTGTGTTTCCATGTGCCAAATCAGCATTCATCCAAATAGTCATCACGTTGCCTGTCGGGTTCAGCTATCCTTCATCGCTAAATAATACTGTTGTTTAATTTTTTAGGGCCTTTCGTCAAACCCTCATCAGCATCACGTAAATAATACCATTCAATCACAAACAGTTAGTCGATGATTCAGAGTATTTAACCAATTTACTAATTCTATCCCTAACAAAATCACTTCAGTGCTTGTTACATCGTAATAAATCAAAATGAAATTTTTACTCACAACACATAAATTTGTCATTCTGTGATTGAGCAACACATATTGCATAGTTGTGTTAATAAATGTCAAGAGATTTCAAAACATTTCCAACAAGCTACGTATGTATAGAACACATAGGATACAGAGTATTTACCCTGAAGTCATTCCGACCATTTTGATTCTATTTTCAGACGAGTCCGATCATCTGCCGCTTTAATATAGACCGTCTACATATCCACCAAACACAAGTAAGCCACACTTAATCCACGGCATCTAAAGTTCCTACAAAAAGAAATCCATAAGAAAACTAGAGTAAAACTGCTTCCATTCATACATACATCCAAACACATAATGGCACACACACATGTACATTTATAAATACATATTGAGATGCATACGTACACAGATACTCACACTAAGCATATATTTAGGTATTTTTACACATACATACATATATAAATACATACATACGTACGTACGTACGTACATACATACATACATACATACATACATACATACATACATACATACATACATACATACATACATACATACATACATACATACATATATACATGCATACATACCTACTTACTTACACACTTACTTACTTACTTACATGCATACATATATAAATACATACATACAAAATTCCAGCATGTGTACCCATATTGAACTATTCGACGTTTGTTAACTCATTCATTTGTAAACGTGCCATCGCTTACTTTTTATATTCGTGAACTGTCTTCCTTCATAGGGAACACAAAATTCCAATCCATTTATCCAAGCATCCGACTTCAGCCTTGGATATTCGTCATTTGTAAGTTTTTGTGCGCTTCCATTCATACGAAACTTGCCATCATGCCTATTTACTGCGTTATACATCCAAATCGTTTATCTAATTCGCAGTCCACAATGCATAATAATCAGTGCGTGGAAAATCGGTTCAATATTGAACAGATACACGTTCACGAGAAAATTGTGAGTTACAGAATATGCATTAAACTAAAAGCCTCGTTTTCTAATCTTATTGTTTTGTGTACACTATCGTTAAAAAGGCTTGAATGAATAGCGATCCTATGTATTTTTATACCAGGGATTTCAATCGAATACAACTGAATCAAATGAGAACCATTTCGGTGGACGTGATCCTGCATCGGTGAGTCAAATTTTGAAAAACGCTCAAAATATCCATCTATAAGTATGAATTCAGCCTAAATAATTGAAGGTAGATAGAGCTAATAATTGACGATGCGTTTGTGCTGTCCAATTTGTAATTGATTTCAAATCCACATAATACGAATAATCATATTATTCATAATTATGTACGGTCACATGATTACTTGTTTGTCCGACACTATTCCGCTCCTTCAAATGTAGCTACAGCAATAGATGACTTAGGGATACTTGACAAATATTGGTGAAGACAACTCAGTGAACACTTCTCACCCAACACGATTATTTAGGCTTTTGACCGATTTATACGCTTCAAAGTAGATGCTCTTTGATCAAAGTACGACTAGCAGAACAATCTGCTTTTGCTGTTGGCCACCTTCGGTTGATGTTAAACGAGGATGTTCACTGCAAGAGTACGGTGGGCTCATGCTACAATTATGAAACTGAACTTGGCCAGTAAAACTATTTTCCTTTGCTTGATGCATCATTTTGTGAATTGAATATTCAGGATATGGCATTTAGCAACTTTCAAGTATTAATTGTATAAAAACGGCAGACTGTTTTTGTTATTTTGGATACAACGCAAACAATATAAAAATGATGAGAAGCTTAGGAATGTTATGTGCCTATCGATGGTTCATCTTTGGCGATGGATAATATAACTTTAATTAGAATCCCGTCATAGATAAATTAATCCTCTAGAAAAATATTTGGACTTCGATCGTCGGAAGACAATTTGAATGCAAATGATTTTGTGAAAATTTGACAAACTCATATATTTAATACATTGAAATTTGTTAACAGTATTCAACAATCAGGTTGTATCCTATGCATGATCATGCTGATCCACGTTCCTAACCTTACGAAAATTTGTTCTGGGAAATGCCCGTTTCAATTTAGGGCATGTTGCTTCAAGTCGGCGCTTGATTGCTTCGATTAGGTCAAGGTTATCCGTGAAACGTTTCTAGATCTTTTGGCTACAATATGTAAATGATAAACAAAGCTAAGAATAATGTACAAAATTTAGTATCATTGAAAGTTTACTAAACTGCATTGATTTTACGAAACTAAAATTCATTCAATTTTCACTTGTGTTCCTCTACCTCGCCGTATTAAACATACATTGGTCAGTTGAAGAATCAGTCTTTTCTAAAATCGCTCGTTTTTGGCAAATTTTGACAACACGTATTTAATTCAAAATTTAACTCTATGACTGATATTAATAATAGGATTACCACTATAATACTAACTAAGTGTTTTTCATTTGTATTGTTTCATATTCAATTTCGCGATACTCTCAATATTAACTGTTTTTCTGTTTACAAGTTCCCATCAACTCATTCGAATGAGGAGGGATTGCGGCTAATAGTACGAGCGGTTCTCGGATCACTTAATGCAAGTTTATATTCGGCTATATGTTGCTCTCTAACTGTTTTTCGGTTCGCTTTATTATAATTGTTCCTGATTTTACAGTTCACACAATCCGAGAAACAATTGGGCCAATTCAACCAGGTTGGCGATGGGCAAACAATGGTGCGTAAAAATGGTTATTGATTTTGCATTTTAATAATTTTATTCTACTTACCAAATTTAATCGAAACACTTGTAGAGATCTTTGAGAATTATGTTCATTCAAAATACATAAATAAATGTGTAAGTTTTTTGTTTTATCGCAACATCAACATAGTAATATTTCTATTGGCTGGGTAGTGATGTACTAATATGCTTTTTTACGATAAAACAGACAAGAGAAACGCATGTACTGTAATTTGGGATTTTAAATGTAGTAATAATGATAATGGACTCCGTAGACCACCGTTGATGTAACGCTTCATTTCGTGGCACTCGCTGAAACTAACATATCGCCGAAGATTCCATCCCTGGACACAGCTAGTATTTTACCATGCAACCGATTGTGATCAATTAGCCTTATACTGTTTCTTATTGTTCTTACAAAACGGAGGTTATAACCCTTGACATATTACTGTGAAAGCATTAACGTGATACAAGTAGCGGGTTACTTGAAAACAGATTTTACATAGATGTGTGAATTCTTTACAACTTATTTTCTAAACATGTGAGGTGTGGAGTTGCACACGAATATTTCATTACTATTACTAATATTATTATAATAACGGGAGATTTACATCTCTTTCTAGCTCAATGTCGTATAACCATGCTACTTATTTATATCTAATCGCATTTATTCGTTCCAGGTTGAGAACCCAATCGCGACCAATCTCAGTCCATCCGTAAGTGTGAAAATGTTTCGTTTGCTGTGATTGTTAATTTTCTGGCTCCTAATGTTTTTATGCGAAATCCTGTTTTAATGCAAACGAGACACTTTATTTTCAATTACATAAAATGTGTATTCATCACGAGATTATAGTTAGATCGTTTTAAGTTCTTTTAATTTGAAGTACAAATATTGTAAAATATTGATATTTAATCAACCTATGGCAATAATTTACACCTTTACTGTGATTTTTAGAATAATGACGTTAGCACGATACCTCAGGATTCGGTGAATGAACATTTGGTGAGTCACTTTTCGTGAACAGCATGATTTATTGATCCGAACATTTTTGGAGATATCCACGAATTGAAGCAACATATATTCGCTCATTGCTAATCACGAAACGCATCTAAATGATCTGGGTTAGTATGATATTAACTCACCACTCTCTTTGCATGCATGAGATTCCGGACACTGAGTATGAAATCAACACGAATATTTGAATTTTTACGGAATTTTCACTAATATGTACTGCCAACGCGAGCGAGAAACTTTTCACTAATTTCTACTCACATTGCTACTTTCAGATGCGCCAATAATATGTTGGAAATTATTACAATGTTTTCAGCAATATCCATTTTCATATTTCCTTGATATTCGACTGTATTTCCAAGGACTACAATTGTATAATTTTATGCTACTAAGAAGAATTAAGTAGCTATGCCTACTAATGGCATTATAGCAATTCTGAACGATCGCCCAGCCTGATACACACATTTTTACTTTTGTGATTAATTAACGAGCACATTGATGTACATTGCTTCAAAAAATATTATTTTCAAACTACTTGTAGATCTCATCAAAACAGAACCGATTCCGCGTATGCCGAGTCAATCAGGTTCGCTCTCCGCGTAAAGTGAGTTAAAGTCAATAGTTTAAAGAATAAGGATTTAAGTCAAGTACGAATCAAGCATAAGTTTTAATTTGATGTAATTGTAAAAGAAATATACCCGAAAACTTTGATTACTAGGACAGGCCAATTGTTTTCAAAAGAAAATATTTTATATAACATTGGATTCATCAACATTCGCAATTAGAGAACTCATCCAGCTAAGCTAACCTATACTTACAACAATATCAAAGGACTTCATATTAGAGAATGCTATGATTGCTCCTCACATCTCACTTAGCATCTACTTTTTACGTTATTTTGAAAGATGATTCCTCGGAGTCCGAGCCGATTTTGGCGAAGCCGATTAAACTTGGGAGCGATCCAGGAATCAGAAGAAGAGGTGAGTATCTTTGCAATTTATGCGCCAACGTTTACTTGGCTTTCCTTGAACACCTTAACACAATTCTTTTCATCTTTCCAGTGATTACCTGGACCTTTACTCAAGGCAATGTCTATGTCAATGTGCGCCATATTTCCATAAAGATATGTATTGCGTTTCAATGTAATCAGATTTTGTAATATATTTTCGACATTCACGATTTGTTCTTTCCGTGTTTACAAGGGCTGACGGGCTAGATTTGTTGATGAGAACACCTGAGCACTTTTCTCTGTAGGTGTTCGTAAAGTGATGTTGATGCTGTCAGTGGATGATGAGGAAGAGAAAGTTGATCGTTCTGCTATATATCGTTGCGTTGTTCTTAATCGAACCGTGAGAAACACAGAACAAAGCCAGAGGGAACGTGTGAGATGGACATCTGAGCGAAGTGTATTAGTTGTGTGAACGAGTTGTATTTATAAAATGATCAAAAGGGTCTTTGAGCAATCACGTTATACTAATTGAAGGGTAAATAGTGTGTACTGTGCATTACACCCGTTACCGTGCGAGTTGGCGAGACGCTACAGATGGAAATTTATGGCCAATACTCTTGAGGACGAGGCGTTCATTTGAAGTTATCGTGTGTTCTTGTTCGATCAAACATTTTAAGTTGGTTAATAGTGAGGATACTAAGGGTAGCTCAATCCGGTTTCTGTTATTTCCGTCAAATTGAACCGATGTATCTCTTTGTGGCGTGAACCAAGTCGAATGACCGGAATCACAGATTAAAAATTAAAATGAGTAGACAAAGAGCGCTTGTATGCCACTGTTGGATAAGGCTAGTACGACCAACCTGTTCAATCACGTGTCCAAGCACATGTTTAATGTGGTTGCACCTATAGCCGTGAAACAAAATATTCATTTGCATGCTTTTCCATCACACACACCCCACGACTGGTTTGGTGCTGCTTGCACTCATTAGGTAGGGACAGTAAGTTCAGGATCCGCATTCGCTTGAAACAGTGGAGGAATGGTAAACAAGGAGCGCTTGTATGCCACTGTTGGATAAGACTAGTACGACCAACCTGTTTGATCACATGTGTCCAAGCACATGATTAATGAGGTTAAACACAGCCGTGAAACAAAATATTAATTAGCATGTTTTTCCATCACACACACCCCACGACCGATTTGGGGCTGTTTGCACTCATTAGGTAGTGACAGTAAGATCAGGATCCGCATGCGCTTGAAACAGTGGAGGAATGGTAAACAAGGAGCGCTTGTATGCCACTGTTGGATAAGGCTAGTACGACCAACCTGTTCAATCACGTGTCCAAACACAAATTTGATGGGGTTAAACCAATAACCTTGAAACAAAATATTCATTGGCATGCTTTTTCGTCACACACACCCCACGACCGGTTTCGTGCTGTTTGCAATCATCAGGTACGGGCGTTTATATGAATTATATTCCTAGGTTTTCACGGCCGGGGCGGTTTTGAGGATAAGCTCCCAATTCCAAAAATGCTCCAATGGCCCGCGTCTCATATAGCCTCTGACAACCAAGTCCAGCTCCTGGCCTGCACGCGTGGTCCTGTGTGACCCAGCGGAATTGCTTCTACTGACAGGAGAAAGGGCAAAGGCGGCTGACTGGCGCCTCAAAACCAGCATGCTTCGGGCAGGTGGAGCTCGTTAGTCCATGAAGGCGTCCCACCTTGGGGAAGGAAAACCCTTATCTCAAACCTCCACTGCCTTGTGGCTACATCCATTCACGGGGAAGGCTTCAGGAGTCAACCTCGAGAAAAAATCCGTAGACGAAGTACCGTTAGGCAGTCCAAAGATAATTCAACTTCGTCCTGCCAGCTCCTGCGACGGCATCGTTGTCCAAACGTATCAGCCTAGCTGTTCCTTTGGTTCCAGTGGTGCCGTGGTGAGGGAGCACTTGCTGCATGGACAACAGCTAGTTCTCCATATTAAACTGCCCTTGCATACATCATGGAGAGCACACTCAGTTCCGCTTCTACGAAAAATAACACGGGGAGCAGCAGATAAGGGTTAAAGGCTATGGCTCGACTGGTGTAGGGCTAAGCGCCTGGGGCTACTTTCGACGGTGAAAGAGACTCCAAGCTCTCATTGGACGGCTACCGCCCTGCTCAAGCTGGGCAGCCCCCAGTCAATTAGGTGTCGTCTCGCCACGGTCTGCTATCCTCATTGGGTGCATGGGGATTAGGAATCAACCGACAAGCAGACTGTATTTTTTCGCACCAGCGAATCGAAATACAAAACAACAAATATCAGTTCTGACATTTGGAACCTGAAACGTCCGGTCCTTGCTTCCAGGATTTCATGACGACGTCTCGAATATCAGAGGCGTTAGAAAGTCCGCTGTGATTAAGAATGAGCTAAAGAGGCAGACGTTCAACGTGGCTGCCCTACAAGAGACGCGATTACCAGACACTGGTAAGCTAATAGAAAGAGATTACACATTCTTTTGGAAAGGAAGAGGTTCCGATGAGCCTTGACTGAATGGAGTTGTTTTTGCCGTGCGGAACGACATATTAAAAGCAACAGAACCGAGCAGCGAACGGATTTGGACATAAAATCTGAGGTGCATTTATGGTACCATTACGTTGGTCAACGTTTATGAACCGACGCCCTCTGCGACGCCTGCTGAAAAAAAGCTTTTTATCATAACCTGACAGCCATCCTGAAAAACGTGCCACAGAAAAACTGTGTAGTGGTATTGGGTGATTTCAATGCCAGAGTTAGTGCAGATTACGAGTTTTGGCAAAACAGTCTCGGAAGTTTCGGTGTAGGTAAAACCAATGAAAATAAGCAACGACTTTTAGAATTGTGCACACAGTTCAATCTTTGTGTCAGTAACACTTTCAAACAAAACCACAGCATAAAGTCTCTTGAAAACATTCTCGCTCTAAGCATTGGCATCAGCACGATCTTATTCTTGTTAAGCGAACTAATATAGGAAGCGTGCTCCTCACCAGATCATATCAAAGCGCAGACTGCGACACTGATCATTTACTGATCTGTGCAAAACTAGAGCTTCCCCACACGAGATTTAACCGCAACAAATTGTCTGCTAAACCTACGATAGACGTCACTCGCATGTGCAAAACTAATCTAACTGTGAGATTCGCGAAAGCCTTCACAGACGAGTTCAACAAGACAAACCCACTTGAATCTGCTTCAGAAAACTGGGAATTGATAGAAAGCTGCATATGCCGAGACGCACTTTCCACGTTCGGTCCGAAGAAAGCTCGAACGAGCGACTGGTTCGAAGCAAACGCTTCTGAGATGACTGATGTGCTAGATGAGAAACGCTCAGCATTCTTGAGGTTTAAAGGTATGCCAACAGATGAAAACTTACGTCTTCTAAGAGCAGCTAGAAATAAGGTCCAACAGACTGCAAGACGATGTGCAAGCGACTATTGGACTGAAGTTAGCCTCAATATCAAAAAAAGCTGCGGATACCGGAAATTTTCACGGTATGTATGATAGGATCAAGAGAGCCATTGGCTCAAACAAACTTAAAACGGCTCCCATTGAGTCTTTATCTGGTAAGCCGATTGTCGATAAAACTAAACAGATGGAAAGATGGGTAGAGCACTTCTCCTCTCTCTACTCTAAGGACAGTACGGTTCTGCCGCCTGCACTACTCTTGATGAGCTCAATAAGGCAATCCACAGCTTAGCAAATGGGAAAGCCCCTGGCGACGACGGAATTCCATCTGAGCTCATCAAACGCGGTAGAGCAGCATTATTACAGCCTCATCACCATTCGCTTCTTCAGTGCTGGCAGGAGGGTGGTGTCCCACAAGAGATGCGAGAAACAAAGATAATCACGCTATTTAAGAATAAGGGTGACAGAGGCGACTGTAAAGATTACAAAGGAATCTCCGTTCTGAATGTTGTAGGCAAATTGTTTGCTAAAGTCTTACAGATCCGGCTGCAAGTTTTAGCTGATAGAATTTACTCCGAATCTCAATGTGGCTTCCGCAAGGGAAGATCAACCGTTGACATGATCTTCTCCCTGAGACAACTTCAAGAAAAGTGCTATTATACGCTGTTTTTATTGATTTAAATAAGGCATTCGACTACGTCAGCAGGGAGGGTCTTTTCAAAATGCTTGATGTGATAGGCTGTCCCCCTAGGCTGCTCAGACTCGTTATTTCGTTCAACTCAGGCATGAGTGGCTCACTCCATTTTAACGGTTGCAGCTCAGAAGCATTTAAAATTCGCAGAGGCGTCGAACAAGAGTGTGTACTTGCTCCCACGCTGTTCGGTATTTCTTTGCTCTGCTTCTGAAGCACGCTTCTAGAACGAGAACAGAAGGCATTTACATACGCACGCGAAGTGATGGTGAGCTTTTCAACCTGAACCGGTTGAGAGCACAAACCAAAGTACGGGATGTGATCATCCGTGACCTGTTGTTTGCCGACGATGCAGCCATTATTGCTCACTCCCAAGAGAAACTACAGTCGCTAATGGACTGTTTTTTGTCAGCATGCAAAGACTTTGGTCTAACAATCAGCATGAGCAAGACCAAAGTCCTCGGTCAAGGGACTGTATCGCCACTTATCATCACTGTTGGAAACCGTCAGCTTGAACCATTACATTATTCCACATATTTTGGTTCAACCATTGCGGATAACCTCTCGCTAGACACAGGAGATTGATAAGCGGATTGGCAGAGCAGCTGTTATTTTGTCTTGATTGAACTCTCGTGTTTGGGGTAACCGCAAGCTGACTGTAAAGACAAAGATGATGGTATACAGCGCGTGCGTACTAAATGCCTAACTATACGGCAGTGAAACCTGGACCATCCACGCAAGACACGAACGGAAGCAGAATGCTTCCCATCTACGAAGCATCCGTCGTATCTTGAACATAGATGTTTGCAAAAGAGATATGAAAGCTCTTGACATTGACCCCGCGAGCTGGGACGAACTTTCTCTTGACCGCTCACTTTGGAGGCATTGTGTAAAGCGTCGTCTGCAAGCCGGGGAGCAAATACAGCTCTTGGCTGCTGAACGCAGATCACGCCGCCGACGTGCAACTGATGCAATACAACAGAGTTCTGACTATCGTTGCAAGCGCTGCGGGAGAGATTGTTCCTCCCGAATCGGAATGTTTAGTCATTCAAAAAGTTGCAAAACATGAAATTCATGCGATGTGATGTACATCCATGGTCGACATTGACCGACGGAGGCCAACAACAACATTCCTATGAATATTCTCAGTGTAAATTGGGTGTATATAGTCAGTTGGAATTACATAGTTGTAGATTATTTGAGCTTATCTCTTTTCATTTAAATACGAAATGAATTAAATTGCTGAGATTTTTGAGTTGTGTGGTATGGTGCCAGGTGCTAACGTAGCAATGGACTAGTATGCGATTCATTCATTCCAATATACTCATCCCGTTTCATGCTAGCATTTCAGGTTGAGATATCCCTCATTGCTATACATTACATTTTTTAATTTCTCAGAGCTTTTAGTCAAACCCTATCCAACAACACGTGAATAATACCGTTCAACCACAAATGACTCAGAGAATTTAACCCTTTTTACTAATTCCATCCCTAACAAAATCCCTTTAGTGCTTGTTGCATCGTAACAAATCAAAAGGAAATTATTACTCACAACACAAGATTTGTCATTCTGTGATTAAGCAACACATACTAGCACTGATAATCGCCTGTTGATCCTGTAGGACATGCGGTCGAATGCCCCATTGCCTACTAGTTCGAGTAACGCTAACATGAATCGATTATTCATTAAACAAATGCTCATGAACTCCAGTGGATCACCCTTAAAACGGTAAGTTATGAATCGCAGAGAATATTTATTAATAGACATATTCAGAAACATAATTGCGAATCGCTGCAAGTAGAAGAATAGATTTTGCAATGACAAAATCAACATGCGCAATTCGCGAATAAGTTTCAGTATATGTCCATTTCTAAATATTCTCTGCGATTCATAACTTACCGTTTCAAGGGTGATCCACTGGAGTTCATGAGCATTTGTTCAATGAATAATCGAATCATGTAAGCGTTGCTTGAACTGTTAGGCAATGGGGCATTCGATCCCATGTCCTACAAGATCAACAGGCGGTTATCTGGTCCGGTATGTGTTGCTCAATCACAGAATGACAAATCTTATGTGTTGTGACTAAACTTTTCTCCTTGACCAATTTCATGCAGTTATATCTTCTATTGACCAAGGAAGACTGTTTGCAGAAATTTCTTCTAACAGTTGTACAATCGGGTGAAAAGTGAATGCACTTAAGGATTTCGGCAAAATAAAGTTGATAAACTTCTCTTGTTCCAACGTGCCCAGTTTTCTCAGCAGCAGTCTCGTTTTCTGACCATCACCTGCGTTGTTGAGGTCGGATTGAAAAATATCTTCGAATCTCTTGAACCAAGATTCGAAGGTGAGACCGCTTCGTGCGTCGTCATTGAATTTCAGGATGATGTTGATGATTGCATCCACCACTGGGTTTTGTATGTCAGTCTTCTTGTCTTCAGAAATGACACTCAGATTTTTCAAAAGTGTCTGTATCAAACGGGCTTGTGCTTCTTCGAATTGGTGTCGCTGTTGCTGAAGTATTGATTTTACTTCTTATGTTGTGATTGACATTAGGATTTGCTGGGTTCTTTTCTTCAGGTCGCCAAGATGTTATATCTGTGGTTTGCTCGTCTGCTGGCCCAGCCGTGGGTTTGTCAGAACACAACCGTTGCTGAACTCGTTTATTCACCGAATGCAAAGAATATCACAAAGCGAGTGCGTGAATATCACAGTGAGTAAAAATCATAATTTGAACTCAACATCGGTATTGATTGGTGATTAATCGATAGTTCGTTCGTTGACTATACAATACAGGGTGCCCTCCTAACAGATGGATTTATTAAAAATGGCTGAAATCACTAAATCATCGTCTTACAGTTAGTGATTAAACGGTATTATTCTCGTGTTGTTAATTAGGGTTTGACGAAAAGCTCTGAGAAATAAAAAACTGTAATCTTTAGCAATGAGTGATATCGCAACCTGACATGCTAGCATGTAACGTGATGACTATTTTGAATGGAGGAAGCATATACTAGTTCACTGCTATGCTAGCCCCTGGCACCACACCACACAACTCAAAAATCCCAGCAATTTAATTCATTTCGTATTTAAATGGAGAGTTCATCTCAAATCATCTATAACCATGTAATTCTTACTGACTATATATACTCATTTTACACTGAGAAGATTCATATGAATATAAATCATATAAACGCCCGTACCTGATGATTGCGAACTGCACAAAACCGGTCGTGGAGTGTGTCGGAAATGTGCGATATCTTTAGGAGTATCCTGCTAAGACGTATTTCTCCGATTCGAATTGTATCGGACACAGATTTTCATGAATGGAACAAGGAATATCCTTATCGACTAACTTCGTTTTAAACTCATGCAAGCTAGTGGAATGAAAAACGCTTGAAGGTAAAATTTTAAACGAAAAACTGAAACGGAAAGATTAAAAATATTTTCTATAGTTTAGACGAGGTTGGAATATCATTGCTACTCATTGCATAGATTTAAATTTTAACATTTCTGCTGTTATTTTGAGTTGATTACTTTTTGTCCAATAATTAGATTGGTTGCTACAAAATGAAGTTAAAACTTTAAACGAAAAACTGACACGCACAGATTAATATATTTTCTGCGGTTTAGGCGAAAATGGGGTACCATTGCTACCCAATGCATAGATTTTTATGTTTAAATTCTGCTGTAACTGTTGAATTGATCACTTTTAGTCCATTAATTAGATTGCATTGCTACCAAAGAATAGTATATACATACAACCGTACAATAATGAATATATTTCGATTGATATGCTTACGAAACATGCTTAGATATGTTTACGCTTGTCCGAAATTTGTTAAAATGATATTTGAATACGCTGTTATCATGTTAAAAAGTCAGCGTGATTCCAAAACCAGGTTTGAAATAGTCAACATTATTGGAAAATTTAAAACAAAAATATTGTTATCGATATAAAACAAAGGTTAATTTCGTGGTTTGTGTTCAATGGAAAATCAGCAATTGACTTTGTTGATTCTTCTAAAATTTCAAATATAACCAATCTATGTTTTATATCGCGACAACTGATTTTCCTCTCGGTGTACTTCAATCATGTTCCATGCAATTAAATAATTGATTCATTTGTTGAACTTCATTAAAGTTGGATCAATTATTCAATCTTTTGACCAGAGTGGATTTAATCTAGCCTAGACAAATTAAAATCCTCCTATTAAAGAGTAAAAGATTTAGCAATCTAGCAATCGAGAATCCCGTGGCGGTAACTCAAGAGTCGTTTTGATAACTGCGATGATATATATCACTAACGATGGGCTTGATGATCAGTCATAATCGATGATCGGTCATGTGATGCAAATGACCGTTTGGTTCTGTGCACACAGGCATGGCAACAACACTGATCTTGACTATGACAGAATCTCCCATAGACGAGTCGCATTTTTACACAAAACCTTCGGCAAAACATCTGTGGTTTCAGTATTTCTTCCGCTGCTCGATTCAAGTCTCATGCGAGCGAACTGTGCTATGATAATAATTAAAAGGACATTTTCAGTGTTAGGGATTTGACTTTGCGTGAGCAGCTGGTCTACGACCGAACTTTTAAATTTTTCAAACATAACGAGACATGAAAATACAAATTAAAACTTCAGCAAAATGTCAGTTATGTTATACTGAAAGTGCCAAAATCAAACAAGTGCTGTGCAGAGTAGGTTCGCTGTTGAACTTTGAGCATTTGATCCATGAGTTTCCGAAACCTTAAAGCGCATGGTTGAATGGTCAGTAGAGCATCGCCCAATTCGTCACTGCATTTCTCACGAAAGCATATTATTGTGAAACAAAAATTACAGACTTATATTTGCCTAAGTTAATCTTAATCTGTGTATCTGTATTAGAACAACAGGACTCGTTTAACGAAACCTAATTATCAATGACCTCGACGTTACACATTGCCAACCATTTTTAAACAGTATCAATATTCAGTAAACTTAATCTTACTCACATCTCCTAAACACGGCAAAGGCTAGAGGTGAGGGGGATATGAGCCACAACATGAATTGATTAAGACTATTATTGTATAACAAACAGCATGCCAAATGGATGAACAAAAGGTTCACTTGCAATAACTAGAGTTTTGGTAAAGGGTTTAATACCAGCACCATTACACCAAACCTTAGGGCTAGATAACGGTTGTAGAGATGCGGGGATGTGAACCACACCATGAATGGATTAAGACTATTATTGTAAAACAACAGCATGCCAAATTCATGACCAGAAGGTTCACTTGTAATAATTATAGTTTTGGTAAAGGGTTTAATACCAGCACCATTACACCAAACCTTAGGGCTGGATAACGCTTGTAGAGATGCGGGGATGTGAACCAAAACATGAATCGATTAAGACTATTATTTTATAATATATAGTATGTGTAAAAGATGACTAAAAGATTTACTTGCAATACCTAGAGTATTCGGAAAGGGTTTAATACCATATAGATAGATCTATATTCTAGGTAAAAATGGATAAAATCCTGATTCGTCTAAATTATGTTTGCATGTATTATGGAACAAAGTGAAGATACCAGAATTATGCCAGAAATCTGATCCCGTGTTTGCAAAATGAAGATTCAACTTTATATTTTGTAAAATACAATATATTTCCAGCGATAAACTAAAATAAGTGTAATGTGGAAGCAACTTAATTAGAATGATACGTCAACGGAAATCCATTATCTTTATTCGTCTCGCCGTTAGAAGTAAATGAAACCGCATTATGTCAAGGGTCATGATTCACGATTCAGGAATATATGGTGAAAAAATATTTATTTTTAAAGTTGAATAGATGCTCATTTCGCTCTCTGAAACAGACATCATGGAAACCTATTGCTACATCGGCCAGTGAAGGAATAAATCTCTAGATTTTTCAAATATGCACGAAGATTTTCTACAAAAATTAAACATTGCGGAAACATTCATCTTCATTTATTCCAATACATGCTTCTGTGAAAATTAGTCGTAAATTAATGCTTCGTTTGCAAAAGAAAAATAGGAACAAATACTACGCTGAGGATTTATTTGTACTTTTAGATGAAATCTCTCATTAATGAGAATAATAAACGGTATTTTGACTAAGTTAATTTGTTTGTATTGGTTTTCTTTCAAATGGATGATGCCATGCAGGTGAATGCATAACAATTTCTTCATTTGCTGCGTTTCATATTAATGTTAATTATGATTCAGGAGGAACCATCTCTCTCGCAGAGTCAACAGCGATAGGCCTACTGGACGATCAGTGGTACATCTGCATGCTGATAACGTGGCTAATGTTCAATAGCCGAGAACAGTATCTGTTTTTCCCAAGTTTTGAGAGGATCCTTTATACAATACATCAAAAGTAGGTGGTCGACGGCAAGAAATTTTCAACACGTACCATCAATGTCAAGAATGATTTTTGAACTTGTATATAAATTCAATTACCACTCCCATAACCGTCTCCACTATTGCGTGCGTTCTTCTTCCTACAATAACTTTGGGGAAAATTTCGTGGAAATCCCGACCAAATAGAAATTGAAATCGAATTCGTCAAGTTCATAATACCAGTGCGACTCAGCATTTTGTTTTGACTGCCATTGAAGTGGACCACAAAATGTAGCTGTTGTAATCAGTTGACATTTCGGGTATCGAGTTTAATCGAACAGCCCTTTACACGATCGGTTTCATACCATTTTGTTAAACGAAAATCTCTTGCAACACTAATCGTCCTTCCACAGTCTCCGTTCGACAAAATTTCATAATATTTCCTCCTCGTGACGCTTCACGTGATTCACTTGATCGATTGTCAACTCAATCATCTCATAACTTCGATCAAAAAGTCTTAACTTTTGCAAATTTACCGATAATATAAAATCATGTATTTTTTTATAATTCTGTACGGATATTTTGACCGTTAAAATAGTTATAGTGAAGTAGAATGTATGCCTAATTGAGGATATTTATAACAATTAAATTATTAAATAACTATGAAAGTGTCATATTCAGTATGCGATTTTCAGCTACTTTGTTCATTTGACATGCTCATGAAGAATGCTGTGCAATCAATTTGATCATATTTTCACAAATTTGCGAGATAAGATACACTAATTTGTTCGTTGAAACACGTTATGGGAATACTGTTATTCATGAATTTTTAGTAGTGTTTGCGGGTTAATAAAAACGAGATTTTTCTCGAGATTCAATCATTAAACTTTTACAAAAATTGCATTCACTTGTCAGTTGTGGCCCCCCCTCAATAAAACTTTATCCCGCTCAGTGGTTGGCTACGTTTGACCTCGCTTAACCAATAGGATTTCCGAACAATCCTCGAGCCAGTGGCTTCAGTTTATTGTCCAATGAGATCAAAGGTTGCTCTCGCATGCAGGGTCGATTGGCCCTGTCCCCGTTAAAATGCCATAGGAGGGACATTAACAGTCAGTGTCATTCGAAGCATCACGAGACCTCCTTTAACGACCAAAACTTTAACATTTTTCCGGTGAGTGATTTTGTGATATTGACACATAAGTTGATTTCATCAACGTGTGAACCAATAATATCGTATGGATGATTTATGTTGAATAAACTTGCCGCAATAATTGATTACGCATTAAGATAGTGTTGAATATTGTTAAAAAATAATTAGTTAGTTCAATGTCTTGTGTTGATTAGCTGGTGTATTTTCCAGCGTATGATCGTTCGCATACTGTTCCTAATTTATCTAAGTTATCGTCGCTTTTCAATGTGCATTATAAATTTAAAGAAAAACATGCAAGAATTTCGACGAAGCGTTGTTGTAGTAGTTTATTGGGTGCAAAAAATTTCCAAATGATTTTATATCGACGTTAAAATGTCCACTTAATTCCTCAATTAGAATACTCTGATTCAAGTCAAAACAAGACAATGCCTAACTAAACACTGTGACTTTAATTGCTCATCTAACGTGTCAAACAACTGTTTATCAAACATCCGATTGAAATAAGGTGTGGATTAA
Source organism: Atriophallophorus winterbourni (assembly GCA_013407085.1). Lineage (NCBI taxonomy): Eukaryota > Metazoa > Platyhelminthes > Trematoda > Plagiorchiida > Microphallidae > Atriophallophorus > Atriophallophorus winterbourni. The sequence goes on along the minus strand of JACCGJ010001478.1, from coordinate 8,779 downwards.
CGTATTGTCGTGTTCATTTTCCCATCATTTATGAACCGCTACCGGTTTCTGACTGTTTGCCGTCATCATGCTGAGAGATTAAGATCAGGTTCAGTGAGCTTGGAAACAGTGGTAAATTGGTACTTGTATGCCACTGGTGTATAGGCGTTTACATAGAACAAAGTTGTTCATCACGTGCAGGCAGTAAGATCCGGTTCAGTGAGCCTTGAAACAGTGTATACGTGTTTAAAACGTTATATTTGAATGCCACTATTACATTGGGATATTACAGCCGAATACGATGTTCAAAAAAAAATCAGAAAGTTATTGTTAATCAAGAACTTTAGGCGCTTATAATAGACCACTTATTTTGTTATTCGGTATTTTAAAAATCGTGGACCTTTAAAATAACCTTATTAAACACTGGCATACAAGTACACCTTTGCTAACCACTGTACCACTGCATCAAGGCTCACTGAAACAGATCTTACAGTCTCCAACAGATGACGGCAAACAGCCTTCTCATTTTAATTTCAACTAATATTTCGCAAAGGATATTGTTTCAACTTAGTGAAACCTTATTCCCAAAATTATATTCATAATATAACGGTAGATCGCACATTTTTTGTTAGTACAAGACTTTTAAAATTTACCGATTAAAATAAGAAAGATTCGATCATCTCTTCTGTACCATTAAACCCGTATACCCGGAAAAATTCATAATTATTTTTCTCGCCCACAATTTAGTGTTAAAATAAAGTTTTGCTCTTTAGACACAATCACCATGGCAACTAAAAGTTAAGTGCTTATCTTGAGGGTCAAACATTCATGAACAGGGAATAAGGCATGATTACGCAATCGGTCTCAATATGGGTTAAATGCGCTTAAACAACGATCGCCTTGGTGATTTAACAAATTACGCAACTCGCGTGTGAATAGTGTTCAGAAAATTAAGCTAATGTCTGCTTAAGCCAATCTAAAATTCGCAGATCTACAACGCGTTCTGGTAAGGACAAGCACTTAGATGCGAAACATAATCAAGAAATTCACATAGTTTTCTGAACTAAAAATTCAACTAGCAAACGTTGAACATACCATTCACCGAAATATTCATAATGATTTCTGGATGCTACTTAAACCTTCCACGCGCAAACTAGTTATGATTTGTGGAAGGCTTGATGCTGTTGTTATTGTTATCTTTAGGTTGTATATTAATCTAGACATATTACTTTACATTTTCCTCCTAATTTACTACCCCAACGGAAACAGGGAACACTATCCCAATGATTCTAACTCTTGAGCGCGGATTAGCAACGGATATCATTTTCACCAATGAACATAGATTCAGAATAAAAATTCTGTGTTTCAAAGGATTAATTAATTGGCTACCAGCCGTCAGGTGCTCGATTTTTATAAGAAAAATTTATCGAGTGTTTGCTTGCAGTTCCTCTGTCGCAATTGGGCCTTCCTCTCACGTAAAAAATTGAGAATCATTACAATGCTATTTGTATCCCCAAATGTTTTTATTCAACAATCTACTCACGAGTAACTATTTTGTCCAAACTTATCGGGGTGCTCTTGCCGCAAAATTGTTAACGAAATGCGGTTGAGTATATTTCCCAACATAATGGTGTGCATATTCTGCAGCTTTTGGATAAAGAGGTCTACATTATTATCTACCAACTTGTATCTGATCTGGAGTTATTTTTATAATATTAAAGTTAAACCTCACTCTCACAATGTCTCTGACTACATACTAGCAAACATTAGAACAGCATAAGACAAACATGCTGAAGTTGCGTTTGACACATCCCAGCTCTGATAAACGCCTGTTGATCTTGTAGGACATGTCGTCGAATTCCCCGTTGCCTACTAATACGAGTAACGCTACCACGAATCGATTTTTCGTCGGGCAGATGCAAACGAACTCCAGTGGATCACCACTAAAAACGGTAAGGTATGAATCGCACACAATATTTAGAACTAGACATATTTTGAAACACAATTGCGAATTGCTGCACGTTTGCTTTGTCATTGCAAAATCTCTTCATATGGAAACATGTATTCAGTTTCTCTATCAGTCAACTACTATTTATGCATTAAAGTTAATCGACAAGGATATTTCTAGTTCCATTCATGAAAATTTGTGTCCGATACAATTCGAATCAGAGAAATAGGTCTTATCAGGATAGTCTTACCGATATCGCACATTTCCATCACACCACCGGTTTCGTGCAGTTTGCACTCACAATGTAGTGGCGTTTATATCATTTATATTATTATGAATCTTCTTAGTGTAAAATTAGTGTTTATAGTCAGCCATAAATACATGATTTTAGAGGATTTGAGCTGAACACTTTCCAATTAAATACGCAATGAATTAATTTGGTGAGATATTTAAGTTGTGTTTTGTGTTTCCATGTGCAAAATAAGCATTCATCAAAATAGTCTAGCCTGTCGGGTTCAGCTATCATTCATCGCTAAAATTACTGTTGTTTAATTTTTCAGGGCCTTTCGTCAAACCCTCACCAGCATCACGTTAATAATACCATTCAATCACAAACAGTAAGTCGATGATTTAGACATTTCAACCAATTTACTAATTCTATCCCTAACAAAATCACTTTAGTGCTTGTTGCATCGTAATATATTAAAATGAAATTTTTACTCACAACACATAAGATTTGTCATTCCGTGATTGAGCAACACATATTGCATAGTTGTTTCAATAAATGTCAAGAGAATTAAAAACATTTCCAACAAGCTACGTATCTTTAGAACATATAAGAAACATATTATTTAACCTGAAGTCATTCTGACCATTTTGATTCTATTTTCAGACGAGTCCGATCATCTGCCGCTTTAATATAGACCGTCTACATATCCACCAAACACAAGTAAGTCACACTTGCTCCACGGCATCTAAAGTTCTTACAAAAAGAAAACTAGAGTAAAACTGCTTCCATTCATACATACATCCAAACACATAATGGCACACACACATGTACATTTGTAAATACATATCGAGATACATACGTGCACAGATACTCACACTAAACATATATTTAGGTATTTTTACACATACATACATACATACATACATACATACATACATACATACATACATACACACATACATACAAACATATATATATATACATGCATGCATACATACATACATACATACATACATACATACATACTGTTGTATAGACGCGTAACGATCTATCAATCAATCATCAATTACGATCGACGTGTAAAAACAGTGTGATATTCATTCATTCGGTCAATACACGGGTTCACTTACGGTTGTGTTATGTCGAACTCAAGGCTGTGCCAGTAATAGCACATCACAGATATATCAATTGGAGACGGGGTGCCGAACAATTTTTTCACTCAGCAAAGGATGTCAGTGCCAATGTTATTTGTACGAGAAGTGGTTGATCAACAGAAGCAGATGTTTGGAGAATTAATACAACGAATGGCATTGCAGACAATCAACAGTCCAAGTTCTGGACAATCAAGTGAGAGTCTACTGCAAAGAATTTCAGTATCGCTGGATCCCCTACAAGAATTATTAAACATTCAGCTGAAGTTCATAGAGAAGGTTGCATTTCATCAAATAAACATTTCAAGTTTAGGAGAATCAATCGAAAATTCAGCGAGAAACATCGAAAAAATACAGTCGTATCAAGAAAATGAAGTTGAATTTGATTCGTTGAAATTGGAAAGGCACACAGTAAATGCTACTGCTGAAGCTGAGTTCCAGTCCTTCGAGAATTATGAGTTACAAACTGAATTTGAATCAGAGTTGCAGTCCGACCCCGACAGGAAATTACAAAATGTCAGTGAAACATGTCAGAGTATGGTGATGCATAAACCTTAATCAGAAATGAGAGCACAGCATGCACTGTCTTGAAACTCAGCCGCAAATGCAGTTCAATACAGCAGGAGAATCAATAGAGAATTAACTGGAAACAGAATACGACAAAACAGACACCGCGATGTCATGTCTGAATTTCGACAGAAAGGGTTTGTTGAACAGTTCAACTAGAAACATGTTATCAATCGTGTGGAAACCGTTGTTCCAAATTACCCTTACCGACGATTCATAAAATTGTTAACTGCTCGAAAGCACAAATATAATTATAGAATTAAAACTCAGTTGAAAAATAACTGTGGTGCAAGACCGAAAATACTTTCCAGTGAGTATCAAGTTTTTGTAGAGAATATACGTCACCATCGGAAGTTCTGGATGTCAGAAGGAATGTTTGGGAAAATGGAAAATGGCATATACAAACTACATCTCAGTCAACGATATAGAAATTTTAAGTACACAAAACGACCAGCAAACATATTTCCACGAGAAATCCCCATTAATACTGAATTTCTACCTAAAGGAATTATCAACCACAAAGCAACGCGTTACCTAAAGCCTTCAATTAATAAAACCAGAATCCGACCAAAGACCACCTGCTTAGCAATCATCCTATGTGTACATTTTTTGAAAAAAGGGAGGTTTTGTATAGATGCGTAACGAACTATCAATCAATCATTAATCACGATCGACTTGTACAAACATTATGATATTTATTCATTCGGTCAATACACCAGTTAAGTTACGGTTGTCTTCTGACCAACCCACAGCTGGGCCAAGAGTTGCACCACAGATATAACACATACATACATACATACATACATACATACATACATACATACATACATACATACATACATACATACATACATACATACATACAAACTTACATACATACATACATGAATACATACATACATGCATATATATATATATATATATATATATATATATATATGTATATTAAACTAAAAGCCTCATTTCCTAATCTTCCTAATTTTGTGTAACCTCATGTTAAAAAGCCTTGCTTGGGATTTCAAACGATTACTACGGAATCAGATGAAAACCATTTCGGTGGAAATGATTCTGTATCGGTGAGTCAAATTTTGAAAAACGCCTAAAGTATCCGTCTATTAGTATGATTTCAACCTAAATAATCGACTGTAGTTAGAGCTAACATTTTGCGACGCGTTTGTGCTCTCCATCTTGTACTTGATTTCAAATCGACATAATGCGAAAAATCATGTTATCCATATGATTAATTGTTCGTCCTGCACTATTCCGCACCTTCGAAGGTAGCTACAGCAAAAGATCATTTAGGAATGCTCGACAAATCTTGATGAATACAACTTATTGAACGCTTCTCACCCAACACGATTAATTAGGCTTTTGGCGGTTTTATACGCTTTAAAGTACATGCTCTTTGATCAAAGTACGATTATCCGAACAATCTGCTTTTGCTGTTGGCCACCTTCGGTTAATGTAAAACGTTGAAGTTCACCGCAAGTGTACGATGCTACAAAAGATAAACTGAAGGTGGCCAGTAATACTATTTTGCTTTGTTTAATGCACCATTGTGTGAATTGAATATTCAGCGTATAGCCCTTTACGTCTCTCAAGTACAAATTTTACAAAATTAGCGGGACTGTATTTGTAATCTTAGGTACATTGCACTCTATACAAACTATGAGAAGCTTTGTAATGCTATATACCTATGGATGGTTCATCTTTGGCGATGAACAATATAATTTTTTTGGATCCCGTGAAATAGGAATTAATCCTTTAGTGAACTATCTGGACTTCGATCGTCAGAAGACAATTTGAAAGTAAATGATTTTGTGAATATTTGGCAGACTCATAAATCTAAGACATTGGAATTTGTTAACAGCATTCACCAATCAGGTTGTATCGTATGCATGATCATGCTGAGTGCAATGTTCCACGTTCTTTATCTTACGAAACTTTGTTCTGGGAAATGCACGTTAGAATATAGGTCATGTAGCTTGCCGTCGGCGCTTGGTTGCTTCGATTAGGTCAATGTTGTCTTCAATACAAATGACAGATTCCGGCTCACTTAATGCAAGTTTATATTCGGCTATATGATGATGTCCCTTGTAACGGATTTTGGGTTCGCTTTATTATAGTTTTTCCTGATTTTCCAGTTCACACAAACCCCTAAACCATTGGAACAATTTAACCAGGTTGGCGATGTGCAAACAATGGTGCGTAAAAATGGTTATTGATTTTGCATTTTAATAATTTTATCTTACTCACCAAATGTAATCAAAACACGTGTATAAGTCTTTGAGAATTCTGGTCATTCAAAATACAAAAATCCAATGTGAAGGTTTTTTGTTTTATCGATCGATCATCATAGTAATCTTTCTATTGCTAGGGTAATGATGTACTAATATGCTTTTTTACGATAGAAAAAATTAGAGAAATGCATGTACTGCCATATGGGATTTCAAATGTAGTGTTAATGCCAATGGATTGCGTAGATTGCCGTTGATATAACGCTTCATTTCGTGGCACTCGCTGAAACTAACATATCGCCGAAGATTCCATCCATGGGCACAGCTAGTATTTTACCATGCAACCGATTGTGATCAATTAGCCATATACTGTTTCTTATTGTTCGTACAAAACGGAGGTTATAACCCTCGAGATATTACTGTGAAAGCATTAACGTGATACAAGTAACGGGTTACTTGAAAACACATTTTACATAAATGTGTGAATTCTTTACAACTTATTTTCTAAACATGTGAGGTGTGGAGTTGCACACGAATATTTCATTACTATTACTAATATTATTATAATACCGGGAGATTTACATCTCTTTCTAGCTCAATGTCGTATAACCATGCTACTTATTTATATCTAATCGCATTTATTCGTTCCAGGTTGAGAACCCAATCGCGACCAATCTCAGTCCATCCGTAAGTGTGAAAATGTTTCGTTTGATGTGATTGTTAATTTTCTGGCTCTTAATATTTTTTTTAGCGAAACCCTGTTTTGGTGCAAACGAGTCACTTTATCTTTAATTGCGTAAAATGTGTATTCAACGCAAGATTATAGCTAGAACGTTTTTAGTTCTTTTAATTTGATGTACAGCTTTATTATCGTATCTTGATCCAAGCAGACAAATATTGTAAAATAGTTAATACTAATTCAATCTATTACAAAATTGTACATCACTACTATGTATTTCAGAATAATAACGTGAGCACGTTACCTCAGAATTCTGTGAGTGCACATTTGGTGAGTCACTTTTCGTGAACAGCATGATTTATTGATCGAAACACCTCGCGAGATATCAACAAATCGAAGCAGCATATATTCGCTCATTTTATGTTTGGTAAGCACGAAACGCTTATAAAAGATTTGGGGTATTATAATATTGACTAACCACCCCCATTTGCAATTATGAGATTACGGACACTCCGGTGAGGAAATGAACACGAATATTTGTATTTTTACGGAATATTTACTCATATGAACTACCAAAGAGAGCGAGTAACTTTTCACTAATTTCTACTCACATTGCTATTGGATGATTTTCTAAAGCGCCAACTAAAAATGTATAATTTTACGCTACTAACGAGACTCAAGTAGCTAAGCCTACTAATTGTATTGAAAAAGATCCATAAGATCGGCCAACCTGATAGACATTATTTTGCTTTTGTTACAGTTACGTCCATTGCTTTAAAAAATATTATTTTTAATCCACTTTTAGACTGCATCTAAACAGAAGCGATTCTTCGTATGCCGCGTGAATCAAGTTCGCTCTCCACGTAAAGTGAGTTAAAGTAAATAGTTTTTAGGATCACGCGTTTAGTCAAATACGGATCTAACATGAGTTTCAATTTGATGTAATTGTAAGCGAAATTTACCCGAACAAATTCGATTACTATCACAGCCCAATTGGAATCTAAAGAACATATTTTATATAACTTTGGATTGATCAATTTTATTTATTAGAGAATTCATCCAGCACAGCTGATCTATACTTACAACAATATTAAACGACTTTATATTAGAGAATGCACGGTTTCTCCTCACATCTCACTTAGCATGTATGTTTTTCGTTATTTTGAAAGACGATCCCTCGGAGTCCGAGCCGATTTTGGCGAAGCCGATTAAACTTGGGAGCGATCCAGGAATCAGAAGAAGAGGTAAGTATCTGTGTATTTTGTGCGCCAAAGTTTGCTTTGTTTTCTTGAAACACTGTATCATAATCTTTTAATTTTCCAGTGATTACCTGGTCGTTTACTCGAGGAAATGTCTATGTCCATGTGCGTCATATTTCCATAAAGATATATGTAGCGTTTCAATGTAATCAGATTTTGTAATATATTTTGGACATTCGCAATTTGTTCTTTCCGTGTTTACAAGAGCTGACGGGTTAGTTTAGTTGATGAAAATACCTGAGTATTTTTCTTTGTGAGTGTTTGTATAGCAAACAAATTATAATAATTGAAGGGTAAATAGTGTGAACTGTGCAATAAACCCGTTACCGTGCGAGTTGGCGAGGCGCTGCAGATGGAAATGTTAGGCCAATGCACTTGAGGACGAGGCGGTCATTTGCAGATATCGTGTGTTCATGCACCATCAAACATTTTAAATTGGTTAATAGTGACGATACTATTAGTAGCTCAATCCGGTTCCTGTTATTTTCGTCAAATTAAACCCATGTATTTTCTTGTGGGGTGAACCAAGTCGAGTGACCGTCACACACACCCCACGACCGGTTTGGTGCTGCTTGCACTCTTTAGGTAGGGACAGTAAGTTCAGGATCTGCATTCGCTTGAAACAGTGGAGGAATGGTAAACAAGGAGCGCTTGTATGCCGCTGTTGGATAAGTCTAGTACGACCAACCTGTTCAATCACATGTGTCTAAGCACATGTTTAATGGGGTTA
>JACCGJ010001477.1:0-23746 GCA_013407085.1 Atriophallophorus winterbourni | reverse complement strand
ACGCGAAGATCCAGCGGATACGCATAGCTGTGAGAAGCAAAACCTCGAAACGTCCTGTTCTTCCGTGAATTTTAGCGTTTTCGAATAGTATTCTACTCTGATCTATCCTGGGGTTGTAATAACCCTCGCGGCAATACGCCGTTGGATCAGTTGGGGCTTAGTTTAGTCCCTTCAGCTACTTATAAAGTAGCGAGTAGACGAGAACTTCATTTCTTATTACGCCATCCGTCTACACAAATACTAGTTCGAAACGCCAAGAGTCCAGCGGATACGCATAGCTGATGAGAGGCAAAAACCTCGAAACCGGTCCTGTGCTTCCGGTGAGATTTTAGCGTTTCGGAATGGTATTCTACTCTGATCTATCCTGGGGTTGTAATAACCCTCGCGGCAATACGCCGTTGGATCAGTTGGGGCTTAGTTTAGTCCCCTCAGCTACTTATAAAGTAGCGAGTAGACGAGAACTTCAGTTCTTATTACGCCATCCGTCTACACAAATACTAGTTCGAAACGCGAAGAGTCCAGCGGATACGCATAGCTGATGAGAGGCAAAAACCTCGAAACCGGTCCTGTGCTTCCGGTGAGATTTTAGCGTTTCGGAATGGTATTCTACTGTAATCTATCCTGGGGTTGTAATAACCCTCGCGGCAATACGCCGTTGGATCATTTGCGGCTTAGTTTAGTCCCTGCAGCTACTTATAAAGTAGCGAGTAGACGAGAACTTCAGTTCTTATTACGCCATCCGTCTACAAAAATACTAGTTCGAAACGCGAAGAGTCCAGCGGATACGCATAGCTGATGAGAGGCAAAAACCTCGAAACCGGTCCTGTGCTTCCAGTGAGATTTTAGCGTTTCGGAATGGTATTCTACTCTAATGGAAAAGATATTTCCACGTTCGCAACCATGTGCACAAGTAGACAATAACTCAACCTTATATTGTCAGAAATCTCGAAATTTGTAATTCATCACGTTCAGTGCTATGAACGCATTTTCCTCTCATATTACACATGAACAATTTTGCGGACAACATTCAAAGCAACGAATAAATCAAGTGAGTTTCAGTTTAAAAAGAAATCGTTTTGTCATCCGAATTTATAAATTGAAGTATAGCGTCACTAATTTTGACCAACCTGAAGTCTGACAATTATGTCAGGTGATCCTGTTTTAATTGTTTGAAGGCCTTTATCATATAGATTATACTCTCAATTATATCTTATAATCTATATATATATATATATATATATATGAACAATCTTCAGCTAGCTCTCCCTTTTCATAGTCGCTGAGAGCAGACGTCAAAGACTAATAGACACGGGTTGATGTGGCAGCAAAGGCCTTCAAACAATTAAAACAGGATCACCTGACATAATTGTCAGACTTCAGGTTGGTCAAAATTAGTGACGCTATACTTCAATTTATAAATTCGGATGACAAAACGATTTCTTTTTGAACTGAAACTCACTTGATTTATTCGTTGCTTCGAATGTTGTCCGCAAAATTGTTCATGTGTAATATGAGAGGAAAATGCTTTTATAGCACTGAACGTGGTGGATTACAAATTTCGAGATTTCTGACAATATAAGGATGAGTTATTGTCTACTTGTGCACATGGTTGCGAACGTGGAAATATTTTTTTCATATATATATATATATATATCAATAAAGATTTACAGGAAATAAGTTAACGGTTTTTTTTAATAAAGCTCGATGAACTAATTGAAAGATGGACGAGAATTTCTTTAACTGCGTAGGTTTTCTGGATCATTGGAAGAAATTTCCATGCACTAAGTATATAAATTTTAAATATGAAAACTGAATCCTGTTCGAATTAATTTCCTTTTCTTTAATCGGCAATCATTTTTGGAAAACCACGTAGTGTAATAGCATCATTCAATGAGCATATAAAATATAAAGCGCACAATTTGTTATGATCGAGATATTCATTTTCGCAGCCGTTTGATGTTTTTAATTGGTCTGGACCTTTAATTAGTTTTGTTCCATTGAGAATGAATACCTTACTAACAAATTACCATTTTCGCTTAATGAATATTAAAGTTGAGGTCATTCACTTCGGGCAAGGGCTTCGCGTTTCTTGCCTACTGGTAGATGCTGAAAAGTTTTGTAACGAAAGATTGGAAATTCATCCGACCGCGAATGTTCGCATTTAATATCAGTGGGAATGAGGGCAGACAGGATTGAAATTGTTTGTAAACACGATCATTTAATACGCTTCATCTCCAGGTTTGATTCCAAGCTCTGAAAACTTCACCGTATTTATGGATGTATGAAACACAAGCCTAATCCAGGCAAAGTGCCGAACAGTTATAAACTGCGTGTGGGCTTATATAACGAGCACGATCAGTGAATAGTTTCCGTGAAGTGGAGGTTTTGTTGCACAGCGTCGATAACACGTTTCAGCTAAAACTACAATCAACCAAGCGGCAGTGACTTGTTTTTGATCTTGTAAAATAGACAGCATTTTACTGGTTTTTAAATTGTTTATAACTGAAAATATTTTTTCAGCAAGGTACTATTTCCAAAGATTTCACTTACGTTAAACTAAAATATCAGATTGAGTATTTTCTGGCAAAATTCAATGATTTTTGGTGAAAATGGCTTCGTACATTTTAACTCAGAAAGTTCCAAAGGTGAGTTTGTTCATCATATTCAATCGATGAAGAAATACTCATCCAAAATGTTGTCTGCAAGCGTATGAATCATACAGTCATTATCATGGTCTATAGGGTTACTAAAAAATAAAGCATCTGATTTTGTTAAAAATAATAAGTTATTCTGTGATGACATAAATTTAGATGGTCGTTATAGGGAAAACAGAACCGAGGCAAGTGAATGTTCCAGGAACAATTGTGGATGGAACTTGGTACATCAAGAGTGAGTGTTTCGATATAAAACAAGCAAATTTAAAATTTTCACCATGAGATGTTGAGAATATGCGTGGTCGAGTTCTGGAAGGACGCAACAATCCAGATAATCATTGGTAAAATTCAACTAAAATAAAATATTAATTAGTGACTTTACCTATAATGATCCATTTTTCATAGCCTATATTCACCGCATGGAAGCTAAACTGAAAGTCGATGGAAAGGCAAGGGTACTGCTGGACGAGACAGACAAGATGACGCATTTCATGTTCAGTACAAAGGATATGCACAATTTGTTCACTCGTTTTCCGATTTTGTTCTCATCGATGGTACATTCCGTACTAATCGTGAAAAATATTTCTAATTTTAATTGATGATCGCGGATGGCTGCAGGAAAAGTCTTCCTATAACAATCGGTTTTATGTGGCGGGGAGATAGCACAGAACATACGGACATTCCTACTAATGTTTGTTGAATTCGTCGGTGATAGGAATGCCGTTTGTGTTATTATGTCTGATGAAGACCCTGCGATCGCGAATGCAGTTGAAGACGTTTTTTCCAACGCTTCGCATCTGCTTTGCCGAGTGCACATCATTCGGAATGTCACGCGTCGCAACCCCCAATAAGAGACCATTAAATGAGTGTACGTAGCAATGAGTACCAGGAGGTTGTGGCGGTACGCCTTTGCGTTATACAATGTGCAAACAGCGGATCGCGTGTTTTTTTGTACTTCAAAGGGCAATACTGTGGCAGCTCCCTTAAGTGGGCAAATGCCCGCCCTCCTAAGGTAGCCACTTACGGCATAGCGGACACGAACATGGTAGAAGCTATGCATAAATGTCTAAAAATGAATCGCCTTAGTGTTAAGATCGCAATATGAGAGGCCATTCTGTTATCCCAAATTAGTGTTGGGTATTTTATCTAGCACCGACAACGCGAAATTTTGTTGCATAGCATGGAGCGGGTTCGCGTACACAACCATCCTGAACTGGATTCGTTGTGTGATCTTCTCATGCCATACGCCGTAGACCTCATCTCCACCAACTTAACTGCTTCAACAGTTACTATAGCAGGTGCCACTGATATTATGGTAATTGCAAGGGACTCGCGTTCTTGGGGTGTGTGCAGCGTAAATTGGAAATGCACATGTCCGTTTTTCGTAGATCAAGTGTTGCCATGCAGGCACTTGCTTGCTGCTGCAATATAGAAAAACGCTGATGCAGCTTTACTCCCGGTTTCTTAGCGTTGGTTACACAGTAATAATGATGCAATATCAGTAGACTTTCCTTCTGGGGGCGTTTCCAGGCGAACTAATCGCCTATTTTCATCTGGTCAATCTTATTCACATGATGTTATAAATCGTTCGCGCCGCTAATTAGAGTCACCATACTTCAATATGTTTACGCGTATGATCGATAACTTTTTGAATACGTCCGGTCCTTGTTTTATGCCTCCGATCACTTTATCATTAGACTTTGGCAATATGCCAATCGCGTCCGTACGCTATGACACTATTCCAGTGGAAACATTATTGAATATAGATCCCAGTGACGTCAACTGTCAGATATCGTTTCTGGAGGCCAGTTACGACGAAAGAGCAACGATTGCTGCTGTGTGAGGCAACGTTGTTCGGGTATTAGGCGTTCACGATGGCCGGATCAACGATCGAGGACGGGCAGCTTCTTCTCACAACCCAATCTATCCACCTCTCGACTACATCCAAGGGATCTGGATGAATTCTTAGGCCCCACACAAGTATGTAGTCAGTGTGTTTTTGACTAACCCCTTTAATTTGCTGGAAAAACAATAGAGTGGGAGCAATGCCCTTATTGTAACCAATGGTATCATCTCCACTGTTTCATTACTCCCATTTGTGACTGGTAAGTGGTGCTTCGATTGTCCGCAGAAATTTGAATGAATTTTGCACAGTTAACTATGTTATAACCTATTTATGGTGAGCTTTAGTGTCCAGTAATTAGCGATGAGATTGGAAATCGTTGTCTGCGTTTCCGTAATCATTCGAAAATGTGATTCGTTATACGTGGATCAATTCACCGGTGAATACATTCCACTCATGAGTTTTTATTCATAAACTTGTTCTACCATGATGCCGTGTGTAGTGTTCTTCCAGTGAACTTAACCAACACTCTCGCTGGAATGCGTGAACGTCTGACAATCGTTTGCACATTGATGATCTTGATTCTCTTAACCGAGTCGGACCGAGTACATCATACACGGAACAAAATGTTGATTCAAACTGTTGGAGCGCAATAACTAGCCCACAAGTCACACCCTCACGAGCACTTACTGTTAAGCCAGATCTGGCATCACATTGTCCTACCCCTTACCTCATATCACCTGATTCATCGCTACACCGAGTCGTATCGATCAAATGTATATATACTAATGCTCAATGTTTAGTCAACAAGCTGGCAGAACTCATTGATATCTGTGTACAACAGTCCCCTGAACTTATTGCTGTGACGGAAACTTGGTATCAGCCCAGTATGACGGACAGTGAACTCTCAATCCCTAATATGACACTTTTTCGTCATGACCGTGATGGCCCGGGAGGCGGCGTTGCATTGTATTATCACAAGCGCTTCAATGTTAATATCATTGCAGATACTGATCTTTCACTCACAGACACGCTGTGGTGTTCACTTGACCTGGAATCTGGTGAGAGCTGTACAATTGGGGTTATATATCGCTCACCAACTTCGACCGTCGATCATAATGATGTGTTAGTTGAAAGACTTCAGCGCATCAGCGCTCGGCCACATGCTCAAATATTGATTATGGGGGATTTCAACCTCCCGCAGCTATACTCGAGAAATCAACACCCAATTAACTCACTGGAACACAAATTTCAAGAAGTATTTGATCTAGTCCCCCTGTACAATCACGTTTGCAACCACACACGAATGCGAGGGACAGACCGGCCCTCTGTTCTGGACCTAGTTTTGACTTCTAACGAATCAGCTATTGAATTAGTACACTATGAAGCTCCATTGGGACGGAGTGACCATGTGATGCTCGTGTTCGATTATGTCTGCAGTGCATCGAGACACAGTGACGAATCTAAAATCATCCGTAGAGTCGACTTTTGGAGACTCAAAGAAGCACTTTGTGAGCTGAATGATGTTCAACTTGATTCTAGTGACTCAAATACACATTATAACTCTCTGATAAACTACCTTCAGATGCAAATCCAGTCGAACTCTCGATATATTCAGAGGAAAGATGTCCACACCCTCCGTTTCTCTGTTCGCAGCAGAACTAGAAAATGGATTTCATTGAAAAGGCGTGCTTGGGTTACTCATTGCAATAACGCCACCCCTACATCTTGGTTACAATTTTGCAGAATACGTGACAGAGTCACCACCCCAATTCGGCAGGACAAAAAACAGTACCAGCAACATATGGTGGAACGAATGGAAGCAAATCCGGAACTATTGTACAAAATTGTGAATGACAGAACCAAAGTTAAACCAGGTGTTTTCATGATCATGAAAGAAGAAGGTTTGACTGTTACAGTCCAAGAGACGGCGGATGCGCTTGCGTGCCTTTACTCTCAAGTCTACTGCCCCAAGAAGCAATTATTGCATCATGAATTATCAAACACTGTAGAACCAATAACTGAGCCCGTGATCGATCAACTGGTGGTAGAGCGACACTTACGTTGATTGAATACAAAGAAATCTCCCGGAGAGGACAATATTACCCCAGCGATTCTTCATGTGTGTTATAGAGAGCTTTCAAATAGCTTAGCTGCGGTTTTCATCCAGAGTCTTGGTGAAGGTTTTGTTCCTTTGGCTTGGAAAGCGGGTGTGATAACACCAATTTACAAAGGTGGCAGTCGTTCTGACGCAGCAAATTACAGATTTGTAACGATGCTACCATGTATTTTAAAAATTATGGAGCGCATTATATCTGAATGTATTGTGGGTCAGCTTGAAGCACGACGTCTTTTGTCAGCAGCACAACACGGGTTCCGCCGGACCAGATCTTGTCTTTCGAATTTACTGATCACACTAAATGATTGGACGATGTCGCTTGATCAAGGCTATACGGTACATGCTTGTTATATTGATATTTCAAAGGCTTTTGACAAGGTCGACCACAGCTTGCTTCTGCAAAAGCTCGTGCGATATGGAATAACAGGTAACTTAC
The DNA here is from genome assembly GCA_013407085.1 of Atriophallophorus winterbourni. Taxonomy (NCBI): domain Eukaryota; kingdom Metazoa; phylum Platyhelminthes; class Trematoda; order Plagiorchiida; family Microphallidae; genus Atriophallophorus; species Atriophallophorus winterbourni. The sequence goes on along the minus strand of JACCGJ010001477.1, from coordinate 16,694 downwards.
TATCGTGGCTAACAGATTATCTGACCGATCGGCACGTGCGAGTTCGCGTTGACGGAGTATTGTCGAAAAGTATCGATGTCACGAGCGGGGTGCCTCAAGGTTCAGTGCTCGGACCTATTCTTTTCCTGTTATATATAAATGATATAACTGAAATAGTGCGATGCAAGCTCGTTCTTTTTGCAGATGACATTAAAATATGGAAGCAAATCCGATCTAATGAAGATTGTTTAATGCTGCAAAACGACTTGGATGTTCTGTATCGCTGGTCTCTAGAGAATCAAATGCCTTTCAGCCTACGTAAATGTCATATGTTACAGCTTGGCCGTAACTGCGAATATACATACCATCTAGGCCACGATATCCTAAATTGGACCACCGCTGAAAAGGACCTCGGAATTTGGATTACTAATAACCTGAAACCGAATATGCATTGTAGAAAAGTGTTTAATCGGGCATGTGGTATATTAGGAATCCTAAGAAGAATTTTCGGACGGTTCTCATCCAAAACAATTCCTCGTATTTTAAATACTTACATCCATCCAACGATGGAAGTTTTTGATCCCAGCCTGGGCACCGTGGTTGCGTAAAGACATCAAAATCCTTGATCGAATATACCACAAAGCTACAAAGTTAGTTGAAGGGATGCAGCGGGTCCCGTATCAAGAGCGAATGGCCATCCTTGGTTTGCGTGATTTTACACGAAGACGAATGAGGATCGACCTGATTCTGGCTTACAAGATACTGCGGATCGAAAACCATCCGCTTAGCGAACTAATAAAAGTAAACTCCCCTCGAAATACACGCAGTCACTCGTGTTGCCTCGAAATACCGCACTCAAGACTTGATTGTCGTCGCTATTTCTTCTCTGTGCGTATCTGCTTTCTATGGAATGCGCTACCGCAAGATGTTGTGAATGCAACGACAATTGATGTTTTCAAATCGAAATTGGATGCATACGTCAAACAAAACCCTGAATTTGGCCCGGTGTGTTGAAGCAACATGAACCCAGAAAAATATTACCAATGTGATTTTGATTAAATTTTTCATTTTGCAATAGTTGTCATCCAATGGTACGTGTAAAGCATTAGCTTTTTATCACCATAAAATCTTGATTCTTGATTCTTGATTCTTGATCCTTTCGAGTAAACCCTATTGCTCCCATTTTTATCAAACGAGCCAAACGAGGAAGGAAATCATACGGCTGAAAACTAATAATTGTTAGCAGGAACGCATCACGAAGCCTGCAAATGAATTCGTCAGCTTTTATTTACGTTAATCTCTTATCATATTCTATACAAGCACAGTAGAAACCTAAATGCTTTCTCTTCTTCAGATGTTGTCATCTCCTGCCTCTTACTACATAGCAATGTCAATTTAAGGGTGGAAAAATACGTCGAATACAAATATCACTGAAACAAAACTTGCAGTTCAACAAATTTTAAAATGTGTATTTTATTTCCCATCTATTAGCTCTCTAAACCTAAGGCAGTAAATTGGACATGGCTATATTTTATAGTGCAATCAAATGCGATAAATATGTGTTTTGTAGAGATGAGTAGAATGTTGTTCTTTTATGTAGTTGTGCATAATAAAAAAGGTTCAATTAGTGACGCTGCTTGTAATTTAGTGAGCCTTTTGAACTATCATGTAGCTTGTGACTCATAACTATTCCTGCATGACATTGTGCGTTGACTAACCGCTCATGCTCTGTGAGATAGACCAATAATTTCCACGTAGCTCACCTCTCACTACATGTGGTAAAGCGTTTAGTTTCATTCGCCCCATGTAGTCTGCTAGCCTGTACAAGGTGCGCAATTTCGTCCAATCAGATTGCGAGTTTACGCGAAAACATCACCCCCTCACTCGCTTGAATCGAGAGACAGTCTCAGCTTGAGAGATTACAGGGTATGTAAAACTGTATTCACACTATTGATCACAAACATCAAACGACTATTTCCTTATAAGATAAACTAGGAAGGATGGGGATGTGAGCACCACAAATGTTTAACTGAATTTATTCTCACTGCCTCCAGTGTCTTTGGAGTGTAATTTTGAGGATGTGAGCAACACAATACATTAAACTAGAAAAATCTGGCTTTATTCTTACATACGAATTTCTAGCTATCGTAATAATTTCACCACACAGAATATCAGCCTCAAATCGGTGACGGCCAATTGACACTGGTTTACCAATCTGTATCATAATTGAAACGTTACATGAATGCGTTGACATGTTAAGTAGGTCAGACATTTGCACAGTGCATAGGCAGCGTGATGTGTAACCCAGACTTGTAGCTACTTTGGGGTAGAGAAATGCAGACAGTCTATGTGGAATGAAGGTCTTCCCATGTAACGAGACAAATTCGAATACATGGGACAATAGGAGATAATGAGGTGTCATTATATGTAGCGAGACAAGTAAAATATCTCTGTCATGGGTGAATTTGCCACTTAAAATACGATCAAACTCCCCTTCTCACTTCATGTGAGAAATTATTCGAATTCTTATTGAATTATTACCATCATATGGATATCGTTAAGTTTGTTGTTTTGTGTACCACTTAAATTCCGCAGAAACAAATGACCTTAAACAAATTATTTTTGCAAATGTACGTACTATAATCTGATTGTACAAAGCTTTTGGGAATAATTGATCATGTTTAACATGCCTTCGATTTGCAAGAATAAAATGTATTCATTTATTTATTTATCAACTGATTCAAAGCTCGCTCAATCCAAGACAATCAACAAAAATGATGCATTTATCCGGATTTAATTTCACGATAAGATTTCTTCATTTGTCCTCCAAGATTATCGTTGAATTCTATCCAAATACACTAGTATACAAAATGATTCATCTACAGTTATAATACAACACATTCCGTACCGTACTCGAGCCGTTTACACCAAATTTGCGTTCTGTTTTAATCACGAATGCTTCTCCTTATGGAATTGGTGCTGTTTTAGAGCAAAATGGCCATCCGGTATTGTGTATTTCACGTCGACTAAGTAAAGCAGCACAAAGTAATGCTCAGACTCGTCGAGAAGCGTTTGCTGTTTACTCGGCTGTCATGCGCCTACACAAATATTTATTTGGTCACGAATTTACTATTGTAACTCATCATGAAGCACTGAAATTTATTTACAATCCGACATCTTTATTGACAAAATCTACTGCAGCAATGGTTCAGCGATGGAGCATAGCAATTGGTGCATGCAGTTATACCATTGAACATCGCAGTGCAAAACAAATTCCGCATGTAGATTACTTATCCCACAATGCTTTGACATATGAAAAGACTGACATTACTGATTGCTCGTTGGTTCAGCCGCTGTGTGTATCTCGTTCAGATTTACGATCTTAGACAAAAAATATCTTAGCCGATAGTGGCTGCAATTAAACGAGGTTGGTCAGCCACATCCAAAAAAATATCCAGCTAACTTTCAGCGCCGTGATGAATAATATGTAATACCTGAAGGTCTGTTGTGTGTAAATGATCGTATTGTTATTCCCCACTCCCTTCGAAAACAAATACTTGATGATTTGCATTCGGGACACTTGGGAATTGAAAACATAAAATCGTTGGCCAATTTTGCTGGTGGCCTGAGAAACGCCTGAGAGAAACGCATTGCTTATTTGACTTCATATGCTCGTAATAAGCATGTCATATCTTCCCTCTTGCACGCGTATGAACTATCTGACAAACTAGTACAAATTATGAACCATAAACTGATTTCTGATGAGTCTACAGCCCTCAAGTTTAGTGAAAAACAGAAAGCATTATCTAAATTAATAAAGCCTAGGGCATCGGAAAATTCAGATAAGATAAACTACATCAATAAACAGGATCAACATGGTAATAATAACACAGTAATAACTGAGCCTTTCGCTATTTGCGAAGAATTTCTTTTATTTTTCAATGCTATATATATAATAACAATTCTTATCCAGAGGTAATCATACACCCTACATGCAATACGTTAGACGCAATTACAATTAATACCTCTGACATACGTAAAGTTTGTAATCAAGTTACAATCTCCTACAAACCTGATGAAACAGGTTTCGTACCAGCAATATGCAAAATTGGATCTGAAGACTTCTTCTTATTACTACTCAATCTCTTTAATACGTCTATCAAATCAGGAACTTTCCCCTTAGAATGGAAACATTCCGTTGTCATTCCGCGACATAAGTCCGGATCACTACATACAGTTACCAATTATCGACCCATTAATCACACACCACTTCTAGCTAGAATATTTGAGAAGCTTGTCAGACAGGCCACCCTAGCATACTTGACACCAAACTATTTCATATCAAACCAACACGGATTTCTCAACAGAAAATCTTGCGTCACTTGTCAACTAGAATTTTTAAATTACGTGACACAATCACTCGATTCAAACCTTGGAGTCATAGTTGTATTCATTGATATTATGAAAGCCTTCGACAGGGTCCCGCATAATCTATTCCTCGCAAAATTATCTGCTGTAGGTATTACTGGAAACCTACTTTCGTGGTTCAAATCTTTTCTTACTGGTCGCACCTTTTCGGTAGATATAAATGGCTACCGTCCTGGAACTCTGCCAATTCCAAGCGGAGTCATACAAGGAAGCGTTCTAGGTCCACTACTCTTCTTGATATTCATCAACGATATACTATCTGTCATAACACACTGTAAGATCTTTTTGTTCGCAGATGATATAAAAGTCGCCATAGCCTTTACATCTAACCAGACTAACGACTTTATATCAAAATTGAACCAAGACCTGGATGCTCTACTTCAATGGAGTAATCGGAACGGTCTTGAGTTCTCCACCAATAAATCAACTTTCGTAAATTTCAACTGTATCATACCAAAAGATTCGATCATCCTAAATAATACACCACTACAATCAGCACAATGTGTATGTGATTTAGGTTATCGATATTCTGGATCACTTACATTTCATGAACAAATTTGCTAGTTAATTTCCAAAACAAAAAAGAATATAGGTTTACTTCATAGATACATCTCTCTGCCCCAGTGCAAGCTGGAACTTTACAAGTTACATACACTACCTTTATTAGATTACTGCAACATTATATCTAGTAACATTACTCGGTCTGATAGCTATGCTTTAGAAGGCATCCAACGTTCTTTCACACGATCCATTACCACCAGTTCGGATAAGCATTCATATAAGGAAAGATGTCAGATCCTAGGATTGGAACCATTATGGTTTCGAAGAATAAAACAAAATCTTATACTCTTTTACAGAATATTGAAAAAAAATATGATCGACATTGATTTATAATTAGATTTCAAAAACTCTGAAGTATATAATCCTCGACACAAAAACAAAATATGTTTACCGAAAATCCACAATCGTATACGAAAAGATTTCTGTATTTATAAATATTCTCGTTTATGGAATTCACTTCCTAATAATATAAGATTGAGCACTTCACAATTTGAATTCAAAAAGCAACTCAACTCTTTTTTATCTCCGGAAAAATTAGGTAAGCTATTTCTAATTAATACAACTATAGATAATTTATACTTATACGGCATAAAAGGCTTTTGATATTTTTTAGCAATAAAAATTTCAAAGTGACATATAACTTTTATCTTGAGAATTTACTTTTCAGAATTGTTGAAATTCAACAAAATACACTCTCGCAATTCTTGAAAGGGCGATGCAACTCATATCTTCGTGAACCGATGAAGTGAACTCCTTATACAATAATCTGCGTTTGAAGTTGCATTTGGAACATCATACATGAATAAACATTGCGGTCCAGACCTACCCAAACTGTAATTAACCCATTTTAAGCAATTACTGTCTATTCGTTAAAAACATGAACCTTCATCATTTATTTTTCCGATATTCCATCAACTTTATGTTTTAAACAAGCTACCATCTGTACAAATGTTATCAAACTATTTTTTACGGTTGTTACCAAAAAAATTATTTATGTTTGACCTTAACATTTGTATAATGACCGTTTTATTTTATGTATTTATTCATGAAAACAAATGATCATGCATGGCATGACTTGGTGTATCCAAGAATATACATTATTATTATTATTATTATTATTATTATTATTATTATTTTATTATATTATTAGTATTAATTATTATTATGATTATTATTATTATTATTATTATTATTATTATTATTATTATTATATTATTAATTATTATTCTTATTATTAGATTAGATTTATTATTATTCTATTATTATTATTTTATTATATTATGTATTATTAATTATTATTATTATTTTATTATTCTTATTAGTATTAGTATTATTATTATTATTATTATTATTATTATATTATTCTTAGTATTATTTTTATTTTATCTTATTATTATTATTATTATTATCCGCAAAACTGCTTCTTCATGCCATTCATGTAAGCACAAATAATTCTGTCGTCCATCAAAATGGACCCCATGGATATTAGCTTGTGAAGCCTAGCAACGTATTCATATGGATTACTGCGAACCATTTCTAAGGAAATACTATGCTCTTGTGATTATCGATTCATATTTAAAATGGTCAGAAGTTTTCCTCACTACTGAACCCAATTCTGATTTCACAATGCTTGCATTATGAAAGGTTCTCAGCCGCGAAGGTGTGCCTATAGCTGTTGTGAGTGATAATGGAAGCCATTTCTCTGCTTCATGTGTTACTCACTGGCTACATTCACTTGGTTGCCGACATTTGTTTATTGCACTCAGACATCCACAGTCAAATGGATTAGCCTAAAACTTTGTAGCTACGCTAAAACGTGCCATTTTCTCTTGTTCTCCAACAACATTTGATGAACTTGATCGTTGTATTGACAATTTCTTGCTTCAATATCGTGATATTGGACATTCAAATACTGGAAATACACCATCCATGTTGTCGAAATCTCGATCCTTGAGATCAGATCTGCTGGAACTTGGATCGGTTTAAGTATCATACTATCATGGAAATGATTACAGTCCAAGTACCGGTATTGTATTAAACAAGATCGGAAAACATACGGTAAAAATACTTGATCTGGAAGACGGAACTGTGCACAATCGTCATGCAGATCAAATCATCTACCAAGATTCAGGTCAGTAGCGTTATAATACTGGTTGCGTTAGCAATCATAACACAACACCTCCAGATTCTTCCGAGAATACTGAATGAAGTGAACCTTTCAGACGATCAGAACACTTCATTTATTCTAAATAAAATGGAAGTTGGAATCCGAATTAGATAAAAATCAGGAGAATAACTCTTGTTACTCACGGTTGCAGTACATTTAACCATTGACTATCCTTTTCCATAAAACTATTGACTGTTGACTATTATAATTCAAACATCGTCAAGGTTATACTTCAACGGACTACCCAGTTCGATGAATCAATTTGCACCTAAATTTGTCATACTCAATCAATCAATCAATCAAAGACAGCGTTACACCGGTAGCACGTGCATGATGCTTAACTGCCATACAACCATGAGAAAGTAAAATCCGAAATAGGGAAGGGTGGGACTCAAATTGCTGCGGCTTCTATGAAAGAGTAAGCACAATCAAACTGGGAAGAGGTGCCCACACCTAGAATGGAACAAACAAGTTTCGTTAACAAGTTGAGCGACATCAGCACAGCAGCTTTCTTGCGGCTTTCACTGTCATGCGTCATAACAAGCTTTTCTCGTCACTCCACATGACAACATACAAGGTTAAGCAAACAATCCAAGAATATGCTTAGTGCAAGACCGCCATTGAACACGGTTTAGGGACATATCCTGGAGCGTAACTAGCCACTGTCATATCTGATCGCTGTGACACCAGCCGGGAAGAGGCGCTGCGCCTACTTTGGAAAGGTTACTAGTAAGGGTTTTTAAATGCCTATGACAATAGTTCAATAGTTCAATAGTGTATTACGGTATAGAAAAGCTAAGAGCTTGTACAAACCGCAGGATAGATGAAGCGGTGGGTCGGAAAAGCAAAGAGTAAAATGTTTGAGTTTCCATAGCCTTAAAGTGGGCATCATTCGCGTTTAGCCTGCACCATCAATGGATTTTTGGGACATTTGGACAAGTAGGGCGTCAACCCGGGACACAGCTACCCACCACATCCTCCGGAACAGGGTCAGTTGAAACTGCGTGTATACGGACTTCCGATACTGAGATCTAGAAGAGCAATAAAACTGACAAAGAGTTAGCGGGGTTGTGAGGAAAATTCAAATGGCACATAAAGAGAACTTACCGTTGCCACAAGCTAGTGAGTTTTAGGGAAAAATGCGGTATGGTTTGTAGAAAAATAAAAATAGTGTTAACGGATACATGTGTCTTGGGAGTGGGAGATTTCATGGAGGTGAAAATCGAGGAGAACTTTGAATGAACCGAGAGATGCGACCTCAAAGAGCGTGCCTGGAAGAGTGTTCCACTGAGTGCATACTCTCACAGAGAAAAATCTGTATCGAAATTCAAGCCTGCTCTGTTGATGTAACACTTTGAGCTCATGTCCTTAAAGGTTAGTGCTTGGAGAGGGAATGAATAGGGAGTTGCATGGATGTGGGGTCAGTCAAGATCCGGTGGGTAAGTAACATGTCACAGCAGTGAAGACGGTAGGTAACGGAGAATATATCTAAACTGCGTAACCTTCCCTCGTAAGACATGTTGTGCATACCACGGACAAGCCCTGTCGCACGTCTCTGGGCTTTTTCGAGAAGAGACACGTCTTTGCATAGTTGAGGCTGCCAAGCCTGTAATGCGTATTCCGAGTGTGAACGGATGTAGACATTCAGCAGTGTCAGGAAGAGAAACCGGTCAAACCTGCCTAAAGCGCGGCGAAGTAAGCCAGTGTTGCGATTGGCTACTGCTGCGGCTCGTTCGCATTGCGTGGTGCAACCGGGATCGTGCTGGATGATGATACCGAGATCCTTTTCTTGTCGAACAATCTGAAGTACTGTTGAGCCTAAACTGTAAGCGACCGGATCTGAGTGTCGGATGTGGAGAACGCTACACTTGGAGGTGGTAAATGGGAGATGATACCTCAAAGACCAGCTGTGTAAACGATCTAAGTCATCTTGTAGGACGTGTTAATCCCTTGGCGATTTGAGTGAGCGCCAGATTTTGACATTGTCCGCAAATAGAAGGAACGGCGATTCAATGTTTTGGCCAATATCATTGATGAAAATGATGAAGAGTCGGGGACCAAGAACGGAGCCTTGTGGCAGACCGCACTTGATTGGGAAGCGTTGAATAGCAGTGACACACACGAACACAGAGGGAGCGGTCGCGAAGAAAGTACTTCATCCAGGACAATAAGAATGACCCAACGCCGCAGGCAGCGAGTTTAAGTAAAAGAATGTCGTGGTCGACGCGATCGAATGCTTTGGATAAATCCAGAAATAATGCATCGACATCAATGCTTTCGTCCACAGATTTCGTCTAGGCATGCCGTGCAAGAAGCAATTTGGAAGTGCATGAACGGTTGGCGCGAAAGCCGTGTTGTTGTGTGATTAAAAGTCGATATGTTCCCAGATGTGAAACAAGGTGGTCAGAGATTATGCTCTCCATGACTTTAGAAATGATTGACAACAGCACAATGGGGCGATAATTCGCGGGTTCCAAACGGATACCGCTTTTAAAGATAGGCGTAATAACACCTTCTTTCCAAGCATGGGGGACAGTGGCGGAGTCCATACAACGTTGGAAATACGTGGCAAGTAGATTAGATATGTGCAATGCGGCTACTTTCAGGATCCTAGGGTGGATGGCTTCGAGTTCTGGTGAAGAGTATTGCCGTAGACATGAAATCTTTTTGTGGACCGCATCAGGGGTAAACATTATTTCCGGGATTTCCTGTACATCATGTGAGGGAGGAGAAAAATAGGAGGAGTTTGTAGGATAAATAGGGTTGAAATTGAGGCGTAGTGTTCAGACAACAGGTTTGCAGCTTCCGAGGCTGTTAAGGTGGGACCGTTTGCGCTGACTATGGATGGAATTCCAACTTCAACCACCCGTCTTTAATTCACAAATTGGAACAAGCTTTTTGAGTTATCCAAGAACTTGCTACAGATCCTAGGATGGATGCCGTCGAGTTTCGGTGGAGAGTATTGCCGTGGACATGAAATATTTTTGTGGACCGCATCAGGGGTGAACATTATTTCCGGTATTTCCTGTACATCATGTGAGGGAGAAGAAAAATGGGAGGAGTTTGTAGAATAAATAGGGTTGAAATTGTGGCGTAGTGGTCAGACAATTGATTTGCAGCTTCCGAGGCTGTTGAAGTGAGACCGTTTGCGCTGACTAGGGATGGAATTACAACTTTAACCACCCGTCTTCGATTCACAAATTGGAACAAGCTTCTTGGGTTATCCAAGAACTTGCTACAGATGTGCATTTCATACTAGCATTTGTCCTGGCGGCTGAGAGATGTGCAACGATTGCGCAATGATTTATAAATGTCCCAGTCAGTTCTATTTCGTCCTGCCTGGTAACACCACGACGCCGAGTTTTGCTGTGCTATGGCTCTGCGTGTTCGGCTGCGAAGGAATGATCTCGGGTTCTTTCGACGGAGGGGCTTTTCGTGGCTCGCAAGACGTAGCAGCGCGTGCCACTGAGTTAAAAACGTGGTCCATGCCAAATCGATCTGGTCAATCATTAAGAAATCCCATGAATTGGCTACGACGAGTTGGTGGAACGAACCCAGATCAGTAATTTAGCGGCTTTTAGGATAATATTCGTTAAAGTAATCCATGGAGGAGACAAAGGTGAATGTCAAAACAACATGTTCGCTGTTGCCCAAGGGAGGGTCAGACGAAAGTTGTTCAATCATTAACTCTTCGTTGGTGATGATGAGGTCCAGAAGGGATGGTGTTTTGTGCCCCGAAACCGAGTAGCTTCGTGAATATGATTGTATAATAGATGGGTTGCCAATATTTCGGACAACGAACTCCGCCAAGGACGGTCCCAAGCCCGTCTGAGAAGGGAGGAGGGTTGGGCTTAGGGCTAGCAACCCTATCTCGTAAAACCTACATTGCTACGGGAACGATGACAACAGATCCGTGGTTCGGTCATGTCTGCAGGATGGATCCCAGTTCGCATACGAAGGTAGCCATGCACTGGCATCCGCAAGGTAAACGAAAAAGGGGACGGCCCAAGGAAACTTGGCGCAAAACGTTGGAACGCGAACTACATGCACAAGGATTTCACGGTGCAGACGGCAACAAGAGCAGCGATAGACCGGAACCACTGGCGTGAAGTGGTCTTCGCCTCATGTGCCACCCGGCACGGAGAGGACTGACTGACTGATTTCGGACAACGCGGTGGCGAATGTGTGGAGGCATGTTCGCCATAAAGGCTGGGACAGTTAAAGTCGCCCATTATCAGTATGTGGGAGAATCTTTTATCTAAAGCATGTCGAAGTGATGACAAAAGGGAGGAATCGAGCAGTGGGGTATTACTGGGAGATCTATAAACAACTGCAATCAGGAGAAGATTGTCTTGCTTGAGTGGGATTTGGCACCAAAGAACATCAGAGTCAACCTACGCAGGGTCAGATAATTGTTCGCAGCGAAGCGATTTGTGATGGTAGAACAGCACTCCACCTCCTCTTGTTGTACGGTCGCAGCAAAGTAATGACATGTTTGGAACGGTGAGTTCCGCATCATGAACTGCGCTTGATAACCACGTCTCGGTAACGGCTATTAGGTCCCATGAGCACAGGAAATGGCGGTAACGGAGTTCCGGGAGTTGTTCAGGAAACCAGCAGCATTTGTTTAACAGCAAAAAAGGCTGCGTGATTGTAAAGTATGCAGTGTGGTGATTGGGTGTGCATTTATTCCGCCGATCTCACTGAAACCGGCTGCGGGGAGTTTTTTGAAGCGGTCGTGTGAAGTTCGTCAGCAGACTGATTTGTGCTGGGTATGACTGATGGTTGCGGACGAGGTGTTCGTTTGTCAACTGCGAAGCGAAGACGGACCTCTGTAGGTGCAAAGCGTTTGGTATCATACCACGAGCGCAAGGCAGTATTAACCATATCTTCGGATTGGAAGGTAATTTACCCTTGTAACTGGAGGACGTGGGAAGGCGTTCCACGGCAGTCGTCAAAGTTCCGTGAATTTTGTTGGGTTTTTGGATGTGGCGCCACTGAGAACAGTCGTGTAGAGTGTTCTTAGCTAAGTCATCATCTTTAAGTTCAGGCACACCGTGGACAAAAATGCTGCGTTTATCGTTCGCCGATTTCCAATCGTAGCCTTCTTGCTTTTGCATCTGCCTCTGAGGCCAAAGAACGTCTGGAAAAATACGAACAGGCAAATTTGTATTTCAGAGAAGGTGTGCCGAGAGCAAGACCTCTTTAACCTTCTCCGGGGAGTCAAGGGTGATTCTGAATAGACGTGGGACATCCGCGTGAGGCGAGTTTGGGTGTCTGGAAAGACGTACTAAAGAAACCGGGTCTACATCAAGTTTCCGTTTCTCACAGAGAGCTCGCCATTGTTGCACATCATCTTGCCTGCGTGCTTGAAAGCATGGAGAAACACTTTCCGGCACATTTGTGCATACAATGGTCAGGGATCATGTGTTCTTGTGATTGGCTTTCGGAGCTGCAGGCAGTTTCCCAGCGTTGTTTGGTTTTCGCTTTACCTCTGAAGTAGTGTGTGATTTTGTTGATCGAGTCACACTTGGCAATACCAGATCATCATTAGGACTTGTGCAAGCCGGTGGGGAGTCCGTTTTCAGTAGAGACTCGAGGCGTGGTAGTCTGGTGACAATAGCACCATACGGGTCCGGAAGTGATGATATGGAAGCGTTAGCTGTTACCTCCGCGTAAGTAGTTTTCTTGGGGGGATCCTCAGCTTGTTTCAGGTTCAATGATTTGTTGAGAACAAAAGATGTAGGTGTTTGTCTACTGCGTTTATCGGCAAGTTTGTCCCTTCGATGCCGGGCTCTACAAGCAACGCAGAAGAATAATATCTCTTCATTTGTTTGCTGTTTCAGAGAAAAGTAAAACGACTTCGAGAGTTTCGTGCATCGCAGGTGCTGCCAAGCACCACAGCGATCACACTGGATGGCAGGATCGTCATTACTAACATCCTGGCTACATTTTGCACATTTGTTTCGTTTAATTATCGCATCAATGCGGCCCATTATGCAAAAATATTGTAATTGTATCCAGTTATGAGAGACAAATACGTATTAGCGTAACAAAAATTTGAACGGAAGATGAATCAGATGAATTGCAAAATAAATTGCAAATAAATCTTTATCAGAAATTCAACGAGGTAAATTCGTATCGCGCGCCATGTGATGGTTTGGACACACCGAGATGACCGATACCCTTCACACGATTTGAAAACTGCTATCTGTTCTACTTATGGCTTCCCATTAGATTGCGTTCCGTTAAAGCGCTTGACAAAAGCTGTCACACATCTTAGACCATAAGACTGTTTTCAAATAGTTCAGTTCAATAGGCACAGGACAGTAAGTGGCTGACAAGCCAATCGAGCGTCTAGAATTTCTTTCGGTAGAAAGCTGCGGAGAAGCACCCACCACTGCCAAAGGGTCAATCCTTTTTCCGTGTGGAACCTCTGATGGTCGTATGACTAGGAGAATGTAGTTGGGGGAGCACCGCGCTAAAATCGATGCACTGCTGAAAGGGTAATTTTCATTTTTCTCTGTTTGCAATCTCTGATGATCGCGGTGCAAGGCGATGTACCGGATAGTAGTAGGACAGCAACGCGCAATGATCGATGCTGGAAAAAAAGGTAGTTTCTTCTCACCAGCACGGTGAGAGGTCAGCTGATGGAGAATCAAGAATAAGAAGATGCTCTAAAATTGCTACAACTAATAGCGAGCAAAATGGAGGACAACCTAAGCATGGTAATCATGGGATGTAATAAGAGAATAACTTACCCCAGTCACGGTCTAAACCCCGCTTAAAAGTTGAGACGGAACTACAGGAGATAAGTTCTTCAGGGAGCTTGTTCCAGAAGTTGACCACCCTGAAGCTGAGAAAGTTTTTCCTAGAATCTAGTCGACATCGTTCCTTAGCAAGCTTGAGTGCGTGTCCGCGAGTGCCCAGCTTAGGACTTAAGGCAAAGATGTTATCTGGATTAACGCCGCTTAAACCCTTTAAGATCTTAAAGGTTTCAATCAAATAACCTCTCAAACGACGACGCCTAAGAGAGAAAAGACCCAGAGCCCATAGGCAATCAGCATACCTTTTCCCACGCTGACCCTCAATCATGTGTTGCTAGTCGCTGGACGCTTTCAAGTCGAATGATATCCTTCTGGTAGTGAGGACACCATGCCTGGACACAATATTCCAAATGCGGCCTGAATAACGCCTTGTGAAGTGGCAGGAACACGTCAGGACTTCTGCTGGAAAGCACTGACTTCAACCGAAAGAGCACATCGCGTGCACATTGCGCTGCAACAGCGCATTGGTGTGGTGATTGTTCGAGTAACGATCAATAATAAACAATCATTCATCATCATTCATTCAACAATAATCAATAGTACTATTATTCAAGTTCTGATTGTCATTCATTCATTCTGGTTGTTATTCAATACATACTGTGATTCGAGTGAGCGCGGTTGTTCTAACTTACATTCTTGGGCTGATTATTCAATTCAATACAATACAATTCATTACAATTGGTCCTCCCATTTGAAGTCAGCTCTAACTAAAACACCCAAGTCCTTAACACGCTGTGTGGCGTCAACGCTGATAGGAGTACCTGACACCTGGACTGTGATCTTGTCGACCAGATCAGACAAGAGTTGTATGAAAGCACAAGCCTGATCCAGGCAAAGTGCCGCACAGTCAGAGACTGCACTTGGGCTAAGATACTGTCAGGTTGCCCAGGCCTAAACAGATATGAGGGGGAAATAGAAATGGCAGTGAGACTCCAGCGTGTACTCGCATGCAGCTCACTACCATTGGCTAATCAATTTAGCACGATGTTAGCCGCACATTGGTGCAAAACGCACATTGGTGCAGACAAGAGTTGGCACTTATTGAGGTTCAGTGGGAGGTCACACCGTATGGACCAGTCAATGACCTGCTCGAGGTCTTGCATCAGATTATCTTCATTCGTTGAACCCATGAACTTCACGTCATCCGCGAAAATGAAGCACGGGCACTCCAAGATAGGCGACAAGTCATCGATAACAATCAGAAAGAGCAGCGGACCTAGCACAGATCCCTGAGGTACCTCACTTATCACCTCCGTTTGGATCGACAACGTAGATCCTACTCGTACTCTAAAGGTCCTACCTGTCAGGAATGAATTTATCCAAGCAAGTGAACTACCCCGTATGCCTTTTGCTGCCAGCTTAGTTTCTAAAAATCTGTGGCAGACGGAATCGAAAGCCTTGCTAAAATCTAGGTAGAGCGCTTCGACCGGCTTTCCTTCATCCAACCTTTTCGTAGCAATATTGAGGAAACTCAAGAGGTTAGTCAGACAAGACCTCCCTTTCTGGAATCCTTGTTAAGCTACACTAAGTAGAGAATGCTGGCAGATTTTTTCGCGTATAAGTCTTTCCAATACTTTCGAGACGATGCTGGTCAGGCTGACTGGTCTATAGTTGCTAAGAATCGACCTGCAACCACCTTTGTGTATTGGTACTATTAGGGCTTCTTTACACTCACGAGGAACCATTCTCGAGTGCAAACATGGTTTGAAGAGCTCACATAGTGGTTCTGCAAGCACTGGGGCGAGATTACTTAGTATGATTGAGTGGATGTCATCCTAACCCTCAGCCTTTGTTGTAATCCCGGGTTTTAAGATTAAACTGTATCTCAAACAGACAATTGAGCAGAGAGGTTCTGGATGAAAGTTCTATTGATTATTATCATTGTTATTATATTTGCACAATCTGATACGGATATAGTGCCGTTCAACATAAACAATGAGATGTACAAAGCGAGAAGGGGGTACAAAGCGTTGTCATCGGCATCGTTGAACGTAGGCATGATACTACCCGGTTGACTACACCGAAGTAGGGGAGATTTCGTTTAGGGGGTCCCACCTCGAGCCTTTACCCACAAGGCAGTGGAGCGAGAGAGGTTCGCACCTGTCGGTGGCCGGTGACCGACGAAGCGGTTCATACGCCCTTTTCTGGGAATTTCCAGTTCGGAGCCCGATAATCCCGTTGATAGTTTGGTGACATCAGTTTTTGCCTGTGCACCATACAATGTCCTTGGATAGGAAAAGGGGCAGTGACTTTTGAAGCAGCGAGTCACATCCGCCGCGTTGTGGTGTCATCATTGGATTTTTGTGGCTTTTTATAGGGAGAACGCTTGCCAGGCGGAAACCCACCACACCCTCAGACACCACCGCCGAACCTTTTGCTGAGCTTGAAGAACCGAGCCCACCCAGCTGGCACCACGTGGAGGTATTTCGGCAAGCCAACCAACCAAGTTCTATTGATACAAGGTGGGACAAAGAGCACCACAGTCCAATTGAAGGGTAGGCTAAAACAGAGGGTAGGATTGTTAGTGTAAAGTAAACACAATGATAAGTATAATTCGTTTGGAGGTGACCCTCCTCACACCTCCCCCAGAAGTCTTCGACGATAGGACTGTTTACGTGGGTTCAGCTGCAAAGGTTTGACTTTCTTTCGAACACGGTCGGTCCATCTTCTCGGTGTACAGTTAGTTTGAAAATCTCGCTTTTCTGGCGAGGATATGGTCAACCTCTCAGGTA
>JACCGJ010001476.1:43154-70671 GCA_013407085.1 Atriophallophorus winterbourni | reverse complement strand
GCAATCAGTATTCTAGTGTTTTGAATTTATCTAATCGACAACTTTCGCAAGCTGAACAAAGATTGTTGGAGAATGGCTTGAATTTCTGCATAAGTAAGAGTTTTATGAAAGCTGAGGATCTTATCCCCTGTATTGAGGGATCATTGAATGCACTCCCCAACGAACAGGCAGACGCGGTAAGAAACTGTATCGCAGGTGTTATTAAAAACCAGGAACAAGGCGATGCAAACCTTGATTCACACGAAAGACAAGCACTTCTCACGCTGAAACAAGATACAAATATAGCCATTACTAAGGCTGATAAAGGTAAAGTAACGGTAATTTTGAACAAAAGCGACTATTTAGACAAGGTTGGGGTACACTTATCAGGGGGACCTTATGAACGGATAGATAATGGTAAAATAAAAAAAGGTAATGAATAATAGCAAAACGGTAGTCTCTAGGTATTTGTGTGGTGTTAAGGAGAGTTTGGGAAAGGGCTTGTGGTATAACCTGTATCCCAAGTCGACTCTAACTCCTAGGTTCTACGGCCTACCTAAAATACATAAAGAAGGCATTTCTGTAAGACCTATCGTCGACGGTATCGGATCACCTGCGCACGAGTTAGCTAGACATTTGGCTTATTTGTTGAAACCTTTAGTCAATACAGCCTCGTTCATCAAGAACGCAAATGACTTTGCAGCACGCTTAAAGTCGGTAACAATAGATAACGATGAAATAATGGTTAGTTTTGATGTGAGCGCTTTGTTCACCAACGTCGATACAACAAGTGCGTTACAACTAGCTAGACGAGCCTTGGAATCTGATGCCAGTTTGTCAGATCGCACAAACTTGAGCGTCCAGCAAATTATCAACGGTGTATCGATCTGCCTAAGCATGAACCACTTCGTATTTAATGAGCAATTATATAGACAAAAAGAAGGGCTGGCAATGGGTTCACCGATATCTCCAGTACTTGCGAACATGTATATGGAGCATTTCGAGAACAACGCCCTTAACAATGAAGGGTTCAAGCCAAAATTATGGTGGCGCTATGTTGATGACACATTTGTTATCATCAAGCGAGATCAGTTAGAGGCCTTCTTTAAATATTTAAATGAAATAGACCCATGTATTACTGTCACAAAGGAAGTGGAATCCGACACAGGCACTCTTCCATTTTTAGACTGTTTAGCACAAAATGTAGACGGAAAAATAAAAACTTCTGTCTATCGGAAACCTATCGATACAGATGCTGTACTACGATACACTTCCGCTCATCCAAGACAGGTCTTCAGTTCCATAGCTTGTTCCATTTTCCACAAGATAGAACACTTGTGCAGCGACGAAAGGGAGCGAAAACAGGCGCACCGTGGAGCGAGCCAAAGGCTCATAGATCACGGTTATCCAAAAAGTTTTGTAAAACGCCAATTGATGAAGGTAAAATACCCATCCGGGAAATCGGAGAAAAATTGGCGAGATACAGTCTGTATACCTTATGTAAAATGCACTTCTGAAGCGATACGTAGAATCTTGAACCAGGCGGCCATACGCGTAACTTATAAGAAAGGCTAACTATCCGTTCGGTTCTGATGCACCTCAAGGATAAGACGCCTTTATCTAGCGTTACGAACAGCATCTACAGAATCAACTGTAAGGACTGTTCGGGTGTTTACATAGGGCAGACTTCCAGGGAACTTCACACTAGAATCGAAGAACACCGAAAGCGTGTCCGGAGACAGCCCCGGGATGCGAGGGAATATCAATCCCTTATTCGTGATTCCGCCTTTTCTGGAGAGCACGTTTATAATACGTGCCACCTCGTCGTATCTAACGGAATTGGCAATATTGAGACGCGGTATTAAACCGTATAGCGAACGCCTACATGACGAGGCGGTCGAAATTGCCAAGGCAGGTCGACAGGCGGTCAATAAGGTGGATGGGGCAGAAATCTCCACAATCTGGCGCTCAGCACTGATGCGAAAGTAAATAATTTTTATTCACCTTATACCTACTAGTTAATTAGATTTTTGTTTTTATTCAAACAGCTCAACCTTAGCCCCGTTAGTTATGTACTTTTACGTATGTGGGCCGCTGTGTCAACTGACCTTGACCGTGTTCACTTGTATCAGATAGACGTGAAATACGTGTCCAATTTTCCAACGAATGCGCTTATACTGTGAGCGGTAACCACAGTTTCGGGGAGGTCATTCCAAAGGAAACCGACACGTGATGTCGGCGACAGCTGATACGGGATTGGGGGATTTGTAGTGTCGCTGAGTGGCTGCTTGTATATTGTGACTCAAATTATTTGAATAAATGTTTTAAATGATGTTGTGGGGTATTTATTATTCTGTATGTTAGTATCATATCACTCCGATGATATCTTTGAAGTGGAGTGGTGAGTTTCAGTTTTAAAATCGTTCCTCGTACTTTAGTTTCCAGAAAACACTCACGAGTTTGGTTGCACGATGGTATATTTTATCAAGCAATAATATATCTTTTTTACTACGGAGTCCAAGATTGTGATACATGCTCCATGGCTGGAATTAAGTAGACTTTCAGGATAGTGGGCAACGTTCTAGGCGAGGAGGTAATGAAAATCCGTCTCAGCATATCTAGAGAATTTTGAGCACGCTTGTACATGACGTCACAAAACAGGCTGTTATTTAGGCTGCGGCATACTCGGACTCCAAGGTCACTATCTGACTCGGTTTAACTCAAAATCGCTTGCCTAATGTAATCCTGGTACTGTAATGACTTACCAATTTACAACACCTTGCATTTTTGGAAATTGAACGGCAGGCTATTTTTTCAAATCGGATGCCTGGTTTGCTACTAAAGTAATCAACTTTTCACTTACAGAAATATGTTTACCAATTGATTTATAATGGAAGATGATTTGAGTCATTTGATCGCGGAAACCTTTGAGAAATTTGGCGAGAAGTACTCATCCTCGTTGACTGGTGGGTTGATGAACTACATTTGGGAACCAAAGGCAAGCAGAGCCACCCGCGAAATTACTCTGAAAATTTCCACAATTACAATGCCATACAGGGTGGACACTGCGAAACAATGTTTACTCACAACAAAGGACAATCTACGAGTGTTAAATGCATTCAGAAGTGCATCCAGACAAAACTGAACCTCGTCAATATGTGTCTGCTGTGATTAGAGGAGCTTGTGCCTTTGGAATCGCCCTTATTCTCTTCCTAGCAGTGTTGATCACACCTCGTGTCTTCTGGTGTGGAAAGAGGACATCAAGGGTAAGTTAATTAGGTGCTTTTAATTCATATTCTCTATAAAACAATAGAGTATGCTGTCATAATTCAAGAGATGATTGCACCAATCACGTATTTTTGAAGTCTCTTATTGTTGTTGGCCTCCGTCGGTCGATGTCGACCATGCATGTACATCACAATCGCATGCTTTTCATGTTTTGCAGCTTTTGAATTACTAAACAGTCCGATTCGGGAGGAACAATCTCTCCCGCAGCGCTTGCAACGATAGTCAGAACTCTGTTGTATTGCATCAGTTACACGCCGGCGTGATCTGTGTTAAGCAGCCAAGAGTTGTATCTGCTCCTCCCCAGCTTGCAGACGACGCTTTACACAATGCCTCCAAAGTGAGCGGTCAAGAGCAAGTTCTTCCCAGCTCGCGTGGTTAATGTCAAGAGCTTTCATATCTCTTTTGTAAACGTCTTTGTGCCGCAAGTGCGGTCTGCCCAATGGTCGACTTCCTAGTTGCAACTCGCCATAGAGTAGATATTTCGGAATACGACCATTTTCAATTCTATAGACATGACCAAGCCACCGCAATCGGCGCTGACGTAATAGGATGAACATGCTCTGTAGACCAGCTTTTAAAAGCACTTCAGCGTTAGTCACTCTGTCCATCCACGATATGTTCAAGATACGACGGATGCTTCGTAGATGGAAAGCATTCAGCTTCCGTTCGTGTCTTGCGTGGGTGGTCCAGGTTTCACTACCGTTTAGTAAAGCATTTAGTACGCACGCGATGTATACCATCATCTTTGTCTTTATAGTCAGCTTGCGGTTACCCCAAACACGAGAGTTCAATGAGGACAAAATGACAGCTGCTCTGCCAATTCGCTTATCAATCTTCGTGTCTAGCAAGAGGTTACCCCAATGGTTGAACCAAGATATGTGAAATGATGTACTGGTTCAAGCTGACAGTGATGGGTGGCGATACAGTCCCTTGACCAAGGACTTTGGACTTGCTAAAAAATCAATTTCTCAATTTATTAAAGTTTATTAGTTCAAAATACTAAATGTTATACACTTGTTTGTTGGAACGCCATCTTCTATCAGCATATGTATAAGATAATTTGCCTTTTCTCTAGTACCCTAAAAATATGTATCTATCTTTGCACGTTATATATTCTATCTGCGCATGAATACAAAATTTCTTAAAGTAATTGCCGTGAAAATTTACTATCGAACACTTGTAGAACTTGTTTTTAATGGATCACCTTTAAGTTCCGTAAACTTCATCAATTTATCAAGAATTAATGATATTATCATTTTCGAAAGAAATAAATGAATCAATACTGAATTCGTATAAAGTTGACTTGCGGCCATTCAAAAGACATTACTAACCTAACGTTGTCATGGTAACGGAAATATAATGGTTAAATCTGAGGAATTTGAGAAGGTACCTTAGCAGGATTTGGTTGTCATGGTATTTGAAAGTTCTGCTTCTACGTCACAAATTCATGAGATACTGATTTGGATATTATATAAATAAATTAAACGTAAAAGAGAAAAGTAAATGAATATTTGTTGAGTAAGTCATTCCGAAAAACCGTTTAGTCATGTATACGCATCATCATTTACATTGAAACAGCGGAGGTATGAAAGTATGAGGTTGTCAGCTTTCTCTGGATAAGGTTTCAATAACATCGAATATTGAGTTCCTACATAAGTTCTTGCGTTACATGAAATATTTTTTGACAAAGACTATCTGTTGTTTGGCAAAGTGTTTTATACCAATAGAATGTTTGTGTTATGCTCTACAATATTAAAGTAATCGTAGGTTCGCATGTCATTGAGAATTGCAGTGAAAAAAAGATTTGGGTGTCTGGATATGCTCCAGTTTAAAAACATCACTTCAAACTAACAGTGCCTTTAAAAAAGCAACACGTGTTCTAAATCTACTCAAACGGGTATTTGGGAAATTTTTGCCCAAGATATTCCCAAGAATGATGAATACATACTTGAGACCAGTCATGGAATACTGTGTGCAGTCATGGTCTCCGTGGCTCAAGAGGAATGTGGAACTTATGCAGCGAATCTATCACCGCTCAACGAAACTAGTTCTCAGCATCCGAAACAAACCATATAAAGAAAGGATAGCTCAACTGAATCTGTTCGATTTTCCCTATCGACGAATCATAGGAGACCTTATCTTACTATACAAAACATTCCATACCCCGAACCATCCGTTACAGGATTTATTCACGCGAAGGGATAGAGGAATTAGCTGACCCATGAATATGTGCTGGTCGTACCCCATTCCAGCCTGAACTGTAGAAGGTATTTTTATTCTGTCCGTGTCTGTTTTACTTGGAACATTTTACCTTCAACCGTTGCTCACGCCACTAGCTTGCATGACTTTAAAACGAAATTAGACGAATTTTTATTGCATTAATCGTTTCCAGAACACTTATATACTGTTTAATCTATGTTCTTATATTGTTTATACACTTAAATTTCCATTTTTACCATCCTATGGTTGTTGTTAAGCTTGTTGCTTTTTAGACCATTAAAACCTTGAAATTTACGTTGAATTACCTTGAATGGACATGCGCAGTATGTGTGTGCACCAATGTGACTTAAATGTTTGGACTATAGTGATTGGTCGAAAATTACACTTTCCTCTGCTTGATATTATTATTCCTGGTTAATGTTCGGACGAATACAATTTGGTTTATCACGTGCCTGCTCGTTCTTACTCCTATGCAACAGGGCTATTTGGGGGAAGGTGTTACGATGTGCACAAATGGACATCAAGATGCTGGAGGGGATTTAACACAGAGCAACTAAAATGGTTGGCAGTCTCCGAAATTAACCTTGTGACGATCCAATGGTTAATTTTAATTTGGATACACCGTCTCGCAGACATGTTTGGATGAATCTAACCCTAAATTATAAAATAATGAACTCAAAGATGCACCCTCTAAGGCATATATTTCGCCTCCGTGAAAGACATATCACACGTACTCACTCTCTAGCTTTTGATATTTCACATTCTTAACTTAACTGCCGTCGATTCTTCTATTTGGTGCGCTTTTGTTTCCTATGGAAGTCTCTCTAACGTTAGATGTTGTAAAACCGTCTGATCACGTAAATATTCATCACAACGTTCAAATCAAAGTTGGCGAAACAAGACGGTGCTGCCAGCACCAATCGTCGCACCGCTTGCTACATATCGAGCATTAATCATCATTAATCTATATTGACAGCGAACGCAAAACAAGAGTTTAGTTTACTGTACAGGATATGTGGTATTCTTTTCTTACAGTCAATGCACCAGTTTCGTAACGGTTTGTGATGCTCTACAAATCACATCTGGTTCAACGCTTCATATAGACTTTGAGCTACCAGATAATCCAGCTTCACAACTCACTCTACAAATCTTGTGATCTAACAAAAATACACGACTGCGAATCCTAAACATATTCCCTGTGTTTTGCATAGAGCTATATTAATTATAATTTCGATGTTTGCTTCGAGTATTGCAATTCACGTATCAAACATAGGCTGTCAACAGACATGTTATAGTTTTGAAGCAATTTGAGTTTGCGTTTATCCGTCAAGAATGACGTTTCTTACAAATGATCATGTTTATGTGATCAGTCAAAGCCTCCCGCCAAAAATATTGCGTTGCAAATATTTCTCCGATTTTAATTTAAAACACACTAAGCAAAATTCCAAAGAAATACCATTTGAAAAGAGCATTGATGTTCCGCATTTGCATTTGTATTCAGTTTTGGTACTTGCGTTTATTTGTTAAAGGGATCCATGCTCGTTTATCTAATTTAACAGTCTGCCAATGTGCGTTATTTACGGAGTGAAATTGTCTCTCGGCAAATAGTCTCATCAATGTAGTCGGATAATACCACGGTACTGAAGACTCTTGCGATACGAGTTTGACTGAAGTTAGCGAATGTTCTTTGCAGGCCACAATTTCTTTGATTCCCAGTAACTTTTCTCTTATCTGAAAATGAAATCGTCCAGCGCATAGACTTCAATACGCACAATATGTAAAGTTATGTAACCAAATTCGCAATGATACATAGAAATTTAACCGGTATTCATACTAGGTTTCTTGAAGCTAAATGAATATGCTTAATTCCGGTTACAATAAAAGAATCGTGTTTTAAAATTAAAATTTATATAGTGAGGTCATAATAAGTTTGTAGCATTGGGAAACTAGTATTGCTTTTGACGCGTTAATACTTGAATTACAAATCAACGAATACTGAGAGCTATTCATGGCACCAATAAATGTTTGTATAAAAAACTTAGAACACAAAATGTTCGTAACAGGAACACTAGCACCATAATAAAAGAACTTGCAACGCTGAAAATCTAATTGAGCAGCATCTTTTAAAATTGTGTTACATTTCAACGTGACTCGAACGTGATTTGTGTGCCGATGATTTGAGAAGATCTGGTTGGCAAAAATATCAACTGATAATTCATATTGATGTGACATCAGAGACAAACATACTGAGTAATACGCACTGCTATTACGCGATATCCAATTATAATTATGTGTGTGTTATTTTCTTCACTTTTTAGTGGTAATAGTACGAAAATCTGGAGTGCAACTTGTGATTTGCCTTAATATAAACAAGATCTTCTTTATAAATTTTAATTTCGGTGTTACGTGTTACGCAACGGACAAGAAGAGTAGATTGACGAGGCTAACTCGATTAATTCAGGATCGCTTAACATAGAAGCCTTCGTCAACAAGGCAAACAAGCATAATACTGGGAACGATAGTTTTAATTTTGTCGCTTTTGAAACCATCATAACCACCACTACTTTTATCGGTTTACATTAACAACCTACCACTGACGTTGCCATGCAATTTAATTCTCTTTGCTAAGGACATTACATTGTGAACGCAAAAACTATCTACTGCGCGTGATGTACAGCTGCAAAGTATTGAATATGCATACCATAAATTGTCTCTTGGGAATGTAAGGTGCTGCAGATCGATACGCCATTCCCGTATCAATTTTACTTTGGACTGAAGGTTTTGAGGCAGACAGACTATAGAAAAATATGCATTTTGAGGTCATCAACAAACGAGATTCCTAGCTACTTGGTATGCTGCGACGTATGTCAAAATCGTTGTTGCACTGAACAATACCCACAATCACGAAAACCTACATAACAAAAACCACGAATTAAGGAAGTTTTGACTCAGTGGTTGCAAAAAGTTATAATATGGCTTGATTGAATATACGATCTACAATCAAACTCGTAAGTAGATTTCAAAATTTCACTCAAGCAGAAAATTTGTATAAACTGAGCCTCCCAACCCATATTCAAAGAAACCTTCGGAGTGATGTGATAAATAGGTGCAAAATACTTCAACCCTAACTTAAACACTGGTACTTCATGACAATACAAATTCCCGATTCCCGTACTAGATGTATCCCATAATTTTATTCTGAAAGCGTCTGTTACCTAAGCCATACTCATTCCAAGATTATTTTTACCGCCCCATTCGTCGAGTCATTCATTCAAACATTGGACACGTATTTGTTGCATTTGACGACTCATAATAGATCCTACATTATGTGTTATTTATTTTATCATGTGTTTACATTTACTATGGTATGGCAATTGTAAAGCTAAGTGATTTTGTCACCGTAAAATCTTTGAATATTTCATATATTCGAGGTTTTGATGTCGGATGTATGTGATCGAACGTTTTTTTTAGCTTTGTTCCTCCTGTTAGTTGCGATGTAAAATGTTTTTGTTCCATTTATTTCTCAAGAGTGTTACATATACCTATGGAATATTCAACATGATCTCAAGATTTAGGAGATAAATGTAAAGTACACACAAATGATTTGAAGTTTATCTTATCGATTTTTTGACATCCAATATCATAACATCACTGCCGCGAGTAATTTCCGACCAGCAGTGAGTATATCGCGGCCTCTTCTTGTTTGATGTTCAGATGACGACTTTGTTCACGTACATAAGTTCGACCGCAATCCGGTTTTTCATTACCTAGGTGACCGATAGGTTAATATTTCGCATAGGGTTAACATGTGCCGATTTAAATCCGAACGAAGTTTACAGACATTCACACTTTCCGATTGACCGTCGTAGACTCGCAAGCAATAATACAAAAATGAAGTAATATAATTATGAAAAAATTCCAGTACAACATATCTCAAAGTATTCACTTACGGTTGCACATAATTCCGTAGCATTATCGACCTTACTTTTGTCATAATCCAATAATATACCTAAATATTCAAGAAAATTATAAATGACTTGCACATTTACAATGAATTTCATTAAGGATACCAACATAATTTAGAAGAATAAAATGTTCTTAACAAGTTCAATCGGGACTTAGATATAAAGCAATTTCGTTCATCTTTCCGTTTGATGTTTATACATGACGTTCATTGCTTGAAACTGACTACCGCTTTACGAAATACACAAAAATAAAACTAAAATCTTCAATACGCGCACTGACAGCATTAATTTCAAAATGTAATTTGGTTAGCACGTTCGAAAGAACCATTATAAAGGCTATAAACGGAAAAGTTAAAAGTGCTCCTGTTTCTGATATAAAATCTCACGATTGTGATTCTACTTTACCTAATCAAAGCATAGCTCCGAATTACAAAATAAATTTTAATGATATTAGCTTTTAGAAGCATGCCTAGCTGAAACACCGAATAATAATACCGGATTGTTTTTTTGATAAGAAAATAATTATTAAATACAATAAAATGTTTGTAAAAATTGATGCATCTGTATTTTAAGGCCTTTGAAAGGAAAGCACGTTTGGATAAAAATGTTCTTCACGAGGAACCAAATATTCTTAGGTATACGGCATCAAATTGAATATATTTTCAAAATGTATGTCGAAATATGGACGAAGTCTAAGTTGTATATATTTGAAACTCCATTCAAATAATAATGTGAAATTAGCAAAACAAAGATTGTATAAACGAAGTTATGCATGTATGCCACTGATGAATTCGGTTCACACTGAGAACCACGAAGTTCATTTATAATATCAAAAAGTGATTTTTGTCCAAGCACTCGAGTTGCGTTTAACTTATAGAGCTTATCGGTGCATGAAATATAATGAAGGAAAAAAAGCTATTCAAATCTTAACACACAGATTGGAGACGAGGATCGTAGAAATAGCACCTATGAACAAGTGAAGTTGAGCCAATATAATTTCATCAGAAATGGTGCCGCTTGGATGCTTGACATCTTTGTCTCATTTAACATATGTCGACCTCGGTTTAGATAAAGTGATACACAACGTTGTTCACCACTAAGAATAGTAAGCACTATTTTGAACATTTGTCGGGATTCTAAGATCAAGCAAAGAAAACATTTGATGAGCCGTTTTCCAGCTACAGCACATTCATTAACTTCATCATCTGTGAATTTGCGCGAGATAGATGTGCTTGACTGTCAAGGCTCAATTATGTAAGCTGAAAATAATCCGGGACATGGAATCCTTTTTCGAGTGGGACAAGATGAACTGAGTTTGATTATTTCAGTCTACCGAAATTCATTGAAAAAATAATCTCACAGTCATGATTCTGCTCATTACAGGATAAAAAAACTACAATTTTCAATATATTTAATCATACCGCAATCAACATGTATCAATGTGCTTTCACAATCGAGTCAAAATCGTTATAGGCCTTCAACAAAACTAAACGTTTAAACAGTTTCCTAAAACATTCAGGGTTCGTGAAACTCTAATCTACATTGCAACTCGAATAATCTGAAGTCATTATCTAGAACGAGGCAGCCGGTCACTATTCAATCGGTGATCGAATTTGCATGAAATAATAATATAACTTCCCAATTAAAATACGACCGTTGTAATTTAAGAGTTTAAGTATTAATTTGTTCGTGATTACATATTTATATGCAGAAAGTAAAAAGCAGCAAATTATGCCAATCGGGTAGAAGGTTGACTTATATTACATTTATTTAATTACAAAAAATGGTGAACGATTTCGATGTAAATAATTGGAAATTTGAATATTTGACCTGTACGGAATCATGGATTGATAATTGATGTGCAACAAACAACATACCAACAGTTGTATCACCGTTTTTACAGGATTCGTACATGTATTCTGTCGAAGACAATGTGTAAACGCAATTCAGAATGATAAATATTATATATAAAACATTGAACAAAATGCACTCAATGTACGGTTTGTTCGAACGTGTTTTTAAATCAGCAAACTTGCAGGTGACATAGGAGAACTAACGAAACATATTTTCATATTCACTACATGAAGTTCATATTTTTTGTTGTCTAATCTATTCTCATATACGGATATTGACACAAGATTCAAGATGATCATTCTAATATAGTAGAAGCCACTTAAATTACTTGATATTCCTGTATTTTTTAGAGTTATTTTGAAGCTATGACTGCTACACTAGAATGCGTGACATAGATACGCAAGAGAGGGTTTGGAAGGTTTCCACAAACAAAAGATTCGGCAGTTACTCAAAATAGAGTGTCTATTTAATTCGAAGAAAATGAAATCTGGCATTTCTAAATATTATAGGGAATGCAAAATAATTCGTTTCATTGACAAACCGTGAAGTTTTTCTGGTTCTTTTTTACGTAATGTTATTATAATTGATCCCCGGGATTTCTGGGCACGTTGAAGTAATTTTTTCAAATCCATAGTTCCATCGATTTTAATGAAAACGTCAAGCTTCACACTGACATATATGTCATGTTCCGCTTTCCTTTGTACCACGCATTGTTCCCAGCCTTCGAGGATTGGTTTTCCGAAGAAGTCGCCAACCTGAAAGGTTGCAGCTAAAATTATTATCATTAAAAGAAACCTTGGTTTCCATCTTTGAAAAGCGATAACTGTTGATGTCTAGCAAACGGTTATAATTAATGCCAGCTTATATGGCATGCGTTTACACCCTGACCGGTATCTGGTCATCATCACTAGCTACGTTTACATTTGTTTATACACTAAGAATTTCAGAATTTTAGATGATTATCTCGACCGTCTTCAAAGTAATATAAAATTTTAATGGTCCCAGAATCAAAAATATTTACAGTAACCATAGATTACGAATAAAGGGAATGCATGAAAAAACAAACATTTTTTCGAATAAGGAAAGTCAGCTTATGTATTGAGAAACGAGCTTGAATTTGTGGGTGATCCACTGTAAGTAGTAGGCTGCACAGCTAGATCGAGTTATTCCTGACACGACGTTATAAAAGTCAAACAGGTTTAGCGTTGCATTTATCTACCATAGAGAATTTTCAGTAAGTTTTAAAAACAGTATTTTCCCTCCATAATAATTACGTATATCAGACCCAGGATGGAATATGTAGTTCAAGTATGCTCGCCGTTGCGAGTTTGCAAAGAATATACCATCGTGCTACCGGACTCAGCCAGAAACAATACAATAAGCGAATCAAAACACATAATTTATTCGATTATCCATGTCTTCCTCTCTGGGGTGATTTGATTTTGGTTTACAACATTGTGAATGCGGAAAATCAGCCTCTAAAATGCATATTTAATATGCCGGGCTCTCAACAGACTAGAGCTAATACGTTTATTGTAACTGTTACTCAATCGCGACTCAACTGTAGACGTTTGCTGCGAGACTTTGTTTACTCAGAACAACCTAAGGCAATATGTTGTAAATTCAGTACATAATCAGAATTTATTGAGATGTCTTGAATTTATTTATCCTTGACTCGTGCATCGAAGATACCTTTACATCTTGACCCGATGCATCTACATTTGTCATCCCACCATTCGAAAACAATTTCTGCCGTTTGGATTTTTGCCTGATTCTTGAACAGCTCAATGAGCAACCAAATCCTGTTTCGCTTGTTAGATTATTCGTAGTTCCCAAATTATTCTGTGGTATTTTTAAGCTATATGTTTTTTAGTACATTGAAATTGAATAGAATTGAATAGAATTGAATTGAACTTGGCAATCGTACGCTAAGACGGAATTTAATGTCATTCGCAAATAAAAGTATTTTGCTGCGTATGGTTTCAGGTATACTGTTCGCATAAACCAAGGCTAGATATTGTTCCATCAACATTAACCCTGATGACTCTATGAGTCAAAAACTATGTATCCCAACCACAGATTCCCCAATTTCTTTAGCAGTATTCTGTGTGTAACATGATCAACAGCTTTAGAAATATCCAAGTATCCCTCATGGATAGGGTATCTATTTATCATGGCTCGAGTCCAGTTATCAAGTGTTATGAGAATACTGACGAAGCAGGATTGTCTTGTCCTAAATCACTGCTGCGCTATGGAAATAAGCTCATATTCTTCCAAGTTTTTTTCATACGTTCATCAGCTACAAATTGTTCAAGAATTTAGAGTCCACTGGCATAAATGTGATGGTTTTGCAGATAAACACATCGGATCAGTTACGCTATTTTATCCCGGAGTGATTAATCCAATTTTCCAGTAAGTAGGAACCCTGTTCCAACTCGGTGGCATGTGTGAATAAAGCATTGCTTTTAGGAGAAACGGTGTTATTGCATTAGCAACGTGTGATTTTTTATTTAACTCGAGTAGCCTCACCAGGACACTATCATGGTTCAGAACAAATTCGAGTATTGTGTTAATATGTAATCTGAATGCAGGTATAACAGAACATGAGCGCTCGTTATGGTACAAAACAACAGAATAAAATTGTTAGTTATTAGACAAACATTCAATATTTGTTCTGGATAAAGTGTTGGTGATTGTTATTCGAGCAGATAAGTTGAGTACTGATCAAAGATGGTTGGGCTCGTGTTAATACGCATATTACATCGCCGCCATAGGAGAATTTATTGAAATACTAAAGTTAAATTGGTAGTTTCCGCATTCAAATGTCAATGTGACAAATTTAATAAAAAAGTAACCTAAAGTATTTCATTTTATACCAAAATTCTATGTCAGTCAATAAATGTCCTGAGTAAATTAGATAATCATCTAAACTAATGCGTGTTACGTACTTTAATACTCGAGTTGTAACAAATTATACATTTAGAATTATGCTAGTAAACAAAAAGGCATTCTTTTATAATCTTAAAATAATACGAAGTAGAAAATCTGTTACCGTCACATTTTGTGTTTTTTCAATTCAAACACATCGGCTTATTTTGGAAATTCGGCACCTATTACTATAAGAAGCCAACAATAACGGTGGTGGCTTGTTTGAAAGTAAGCAGCAGAACAAAGTTTACGGAATTTACTAGAATTGCGAGGTTCGCGAGTTTAATTGAAAAGTCGACGCTACATTAAGCGACAAATCAATAATCATCAAATCTAATTAAATATGAATTTCATGCGAATCAGATACAATTTATACAATTTGATACTTACGCCTACTTCACATACACATCCCTACAGGTTCATTGCAGTTTCAGTCATCAGATGGATACAGTAAGATCAGGTTATCTGAACCTCAAAACAATGATAAAGTTGTAAATGCGACTGCTAAATCCGGTTCTCACAAGGAATCACGATTTTCATCTACAGAAGCACTTGAGGTGCTTATAAACGACATATATATTTGGATGCTCACATCTTCGTCCCTTACATACCTCTATTGGTTTTTCGCTATTTGCCGCAATCAGGTGGATACAGTACGATCAGTTTCAGTGAGACTCGAAACAGTATTAAAGTTGTGAACAAATGACATTTATATGCCACTGTTAAATAGGCCTCTTGCAAAAAGCACGATGTAAAATCTCAAAATGATGAAACTTACTTCAATACAAGGATCCACTTTCCGTTCCTTCGGGTAGGTAACTATGACATCATATACTATATAGAAGCCGTAATTCGAGAATTAAGTTTGAATAAAGATGTGTTAATTGGAATTATGAAGTTGGTGGAATCAAACTTACCCAAATGTTCTTTAATAGCATCTACAGATTAAAACAATGACAAAGAAGAAGAAAATTGCGTCATCAACGTACGCGTATTTTTAGCAATTAAATTAATCTATCCACCAAGCTGAGATAGCTTCAATAACTTGTCTGATCATCAAAAATCCTTTCCAGGATGGCGGTGGAACACCAGGGCTTCAAATGAATCACAATGAAATTTTTTGTGCAGAGCTGAACATCGCTGTCAATCAAGTTTTATAAAATACCATTTGGTTACATTTTTTTGAGTCAAACATTTTCATTACCACTTACAAATGCCAGGAATAATTGATACAGACAATTAGACAATTGTAGTTTAGTGCAACGTAAACGTCGTCGTCGTATTTATAAATAACTGATTAAGGTTTACATCGATTATCAGATATGTAAACAGAAAATATAAATGGGGACAATATTGCATCCTGCCTGGTACCACGCGGAATTGGTGCCGCACGGTATGTTTGACATGCACGACAGTATATTATTTTCAACACGTGCATCGAATAAAACTATACATATGCTCCCCAAACACATACATTTGTCACCCCATCAATCGAAACACGACTTCTGCCTTTTGGATTTGTACCTCATTCTTGAACCGCTCCGTAAGCAACCAAATCCCTTTTTGTTTATTATCTTAATCATAGTTCCCATATTATTCAGTGGTTTTCTGTAAAGATAAATGCTTTTTAGACAATTAAAATTGAATAGAATTGAAGACGCCCGGGAAGTAGGTTGAGACCCAATGAATAATGTTTGATGGAACGCCACATTCTGATAGTATATTGAGTAAGGAACCTGGCACAAAACTCCTTAATGCATACGTTTATTCCACAATTGACAATGGGAGTCATCCGCACGCGATCGGGTGATATATATCACCATCTTTATTAGGAATCGCGGTTATACAGACAGATATCCAACATTCAGACATAATTGCTTTTTCCATGCGTCGATGAAAAATGCATGCGATATGTGCCGAAAGTACATCTGTGCCGATTATTATATTCGTATACACCCTACCGAGACATTGTATTCCAAGCTTAATTGACTAGAATGTTTCGCTTCAGCATTGTAAGCATGTTTTTCGAAGGCCTTCTTTTTTCAGTCCGCGTACACGATTTAGGTGGACGAAAGTATAAATCTGAAAACTTAAATATTAGATTCATTTAAACAACAAAATTCTAAACGACACTTGAGCTAGAATTTTACATCAA
This sequence comes from Atriophallophorus winterbourni, assembly GCA_013407085.1. Classification (NCBI taxonomy): domain Eukaryota; kingdom Metazoa; phylum Platyhelminthes; class Trematoda; order Plagiorchiida; family Microphallidae; genus Atriophallophorus; species Atriophallophorus winterbourni. Next base: position 54,282 of record JACCGJ010001476.1, on the reverse strand, counting down.
ACACGTTGGAGAGATTCTTTTGATGAAAATTTCAAAAGCTGTGATATCAAACATATCTGTGTCTGATAATGGGATTTGCTGATGGTGTCGCCAATCAAGGTTCCGTACCGTTAACCAAATTTCAAAGTTAACATGCGAATATTGACGTGTAGGGCCAGATTGTAATTTTACTGTGAAGACGGTTTGCCATATGCAAAAAAACAGGCTACGCCGTTAGCTAATTGAATTGATCACCAGAGTGTATACCGTATCACGATGTCTGGATCCGTAATCTCACGGCACGGAATGTTTTGTCTAAAATACAAGGCTACTTCGCCTCCTCTGGTTTCATGGTCATGACGAATACGTGACCTTTCTGGTAATTCTAGTTCACTATTTGTTTGGTTAGTCTGTAGCCACGTTTCCGTTACAGCGATAATGTCTGATGAACATCACAAAAAACTGCACGCATTTCACCGATTTTGTTTCCGAGCCATTGTTCATTAATATATATGAATTTCGTAGTTATTTTTTTCAACAAGGATGGGGTGTAATGGAATTGAGGCGAACGAATTTCAGAAATTCGGTTAGGCCGACTGCTCCAGGGTCGGCATCTGAAGGTGTTTTGATTGCAATGATGCTTGATCGTTTTGAGGTTGTAATGTTGCAATACAGTGATCTATAGTATCAGTTGAATTTGATTCTGAAATGAAAAATAATGATTGACTTGGTAATGTTTCTATTAAACTTCTTGGCTCATTAATCTTTCTAATATAAAGTTTCGATGCGCTTAATCTAATTTCTCGTGGTATTAGTCTGTGGCCATTTTCTCAACGCGTGTCCATCAGCTTCTGGAACTCCCAAAATTAATAAATTTCGATCATTCATCTGCCTCGTTTGGTCTAGTTGCTGGGCGTTCAGAGCCCTTTCCCACTTTGGCATATCAGCGAAGATCCTTGCAGTGGACTCTGAACGCTACCTACGTCGGAGAAAAGCGGATAGTAAGATGTTTTCTAGATCTTTTTCAGAATTGAACAGGATTTCTAGCGGTGTTGGCTAGTCCATTTTTGAGGAATTAGGCCTACGATTTAGTCGTATCAATGCTGGTAGTTCAACTTGCTCCAATTCGATGTTGCTACTCAAAATTTTTCATTCTTCTTAATCGTGCTTTATCCTGCCCCCTAGTAAGTTAGCACTCTTTTGATTTACGATTGTTTAAATCAAGCAAAGTCCATGGATCGAATAAACACTGTGTGCCTTGCGCTTTCGCTGTTTGCTGGACGTTTCTACTGCCTTAGATCGAATGCCTAACATGTCCACTTTGGGATTATTTTGCACCGTGTCTTGGTTTTCAACCTGAGTGTTTTCGCTCAACCTTCTGATGAGCAGGTGGCTTTAGATACGTATTTTTTGCGGACCAGATGCGTCTTGCGCACACAGGCCTTTAACAGTCGTATATCTGAAAGTAGCAATTTTATGAAAAGAACGCTCCTCAAGACTGTCCCGCACGTTTGCAACAGCCGATCCTTCGTGTTAAAATATCTCCGAATATTCAGCGTTTATTTTACTGGTATTGCGGCCAGTGGTTTCCGATTAATCGAAAACAATACTGTCAATCTGAGAATTCTGAGCGGTTACCAGATTCTCTACCGATGTCTTCAAGGTTCGTATGAGAAGCTCTATGTTTTACATCCAATCACCCAGGTTGCTTTGCTCAGCAGTTGTTCAGACAGTTAAATCTGCGTTCGTTTTAGCTTAGCAACGTTTGCACACAGCGTACATCAGGTATGTTTTCATCATTCAATATCGATAATGATGTGTCATATTTTGCCTGAAATGTGTGGGAACAGTTGCCACACATGACAGTATTAAAAAATAAAAGTGACGACTTTCATGCACACGAGTAAAAAAGAGCAAGAAAATTGATACGGCTGGGTTCAGTTTGTGTAGTATTTCCTGGAGTTGACTGAAAGTGACGGATAGTAGGAATATTTCGTTATCCGATTGAGCCACGAATTTGGCAAAGTCTCTTTGAGAATGTTGACGTGAATTTGATTCCACGTTGTGTATTTCTCAGATTAGTTCGAGGCAGTTCTAAACACCGATGTGTTGATCTAACAGCAGAAACACAAAAGTGATTCAAATGAACGAACGAAATGTTAAAAATCCACAGATGACGCACATAAAGAACGACACGTCGCAGATTGATGATTCTTGTATTAATAGATCCGAAGCAGCAAACTTTCAGATATATATCGAAAAATCAAACTAATCGGAGGAAAACTATGACACTTATAAACAAAAACACCGGAGCTCCAAGTTAATACAACAGACGTTTGGTGTATGGTGTCTAGCATTTCACCGTTTCAGGTTTCCACTAATCAATACTCCAAGATGTTTTCCAACGAGCTGCATGTTAGGTTTTCAGTCCCGATTCGATATATCCAAGGTACATTATTGTCAAGCTGGAGCATCTTGATTTTCCGTATGTTGAATGTAATATCATTCATCCCTGCCCGAATTGATTTGTCCAATCCATTTGCAGTTTCTCAAATTCATCTCCGGAACTATTTTGCGTCCAAATTGTCATATCATCCGCGTACGGGATAATTTTGATGATAAGAGGGGTAGTTAATCGTTTAAGCATATTAGAAAGAGGAGCGGGACTCCGCTGGTTGTATTAAACATTTGAGATACCACCGTGTTTACTTTAACTCGGACGTGACGATCTAAGAGGTAGTCGCACAACCATGAGAAGAACGGTTCTCATGTTACTAAACGTATCTGTTTTGGAGGAAGCAAATTTTAATTAACTCTGTCAAAAGCCTTACAAATGTCTAAGTAACAGTCGTGAATACAAGAAATTCTATCCAACCATTTCGTTCAGTCGTCTAAAGCTATGAGATTATTTGTTAGACAAGAGCGAAAAGATCGAAATCCACACTGCGCTGGCATAAACAAATTAAGCAATTTAAAGTGTGCAACATTTTATCAGAGACTATAAGTCCCATGACCTTACAAATAACAGGTACTATTGTGACGGGACGATCATTTGCAGCGTAAAATCAGCAGCATCCTTTGAAGATAGGCGTAATTACACCTGACTACAGCACCTGAGTATTTTCTCAAATTCAGTTTCAGCAATTGACTTGCGACAAACTCTGTATTCATCAAACAGTCGCCAAATGTCTCAATTCCTGAGTTGACTGATTATTCGCGACGTTCCATTGAAACGTTTGGCACGAACACTCTAGTGTAACGAATTGCGAGAGCATTTGAGGTTTCCAACGCGGTCTCATTGAATTTTTCACAAATTCTGGAGGGCAAAAATACCTGGATTGACTTTTGCTTTCGCGTTCATGATTTTGTATAGTAATTTAGGGTTGCGTTCTATTTTTGACATCAGATTCAATTGGTGCGCTTCTTTATCCTGTCGAATAAGCGAAAGTCACTTCGTTGAGTAACATACTTAAATGTTCCCAAGATGTAGAAGTAACGTTGTCTTCATGCTGAATCCTCACTGATCGCTGCGAACAATAAAACGATGCTTATTCACGGATATTCTGCGGTTTCTCGTCTATCATCTGTTTCAGAAAATCTATAAGTTCTTTCCATTGCAAGTCAGAGCTTATGTTGTCCGTCTGCCTATGCGGAATCTGTGCAAGGGATTTACTCTGGGCTAATTAATCTTTTCGGCGAACCACCCCACTCTGGGCACGAGATTGATGTGTTCTGCAAACATAGTCAAACACAAGCACAGAATTGTAACTATGACCCAGCGGAACCTAGAATCTGATTGCGTCAATAGATAATTATTCTGATGGTAACACCATATCCAACACGGATGGACGTTATAAACCCCTTCTCTGAGTGCATTTGTGAACATGTTTATATAACATGACTAAATCTCGTAACCCTGGTAATCAATATTCTAGTGTTTGTGGGGAGTGAACGTCTCAGAGATATAGGTTAGGCAGGTTAAAATCGCCCGTAATAAGTATTGTTGCTTACTGAGCGCTTGTCAAGCGCTCAAGCACTTGGATCAAAATTTCGTTGTACGCTGTCGTAGTTGTAAGAGATCGGTGGACCACACTAATCATGCAAACTTCATTAGACATCAGCACTAAATTATATCCTCGAGGCTAAATTCTGTGTTGTATATTGGACTGCACTGCAGGCGATTATGATAATAAAGAGCGCTGCCACTAATTCTGTCTCGATCGTTCCTTATCGAATTCATATTTGGAATGAATATCTTCGTTTCAATCAATTGGGAAGAACACTAAGTTTCTGTAATGGCGATAATATCAGGTGAGTAGTTCGAGTATGTTGGTTAACTCCAATAAATTGTTCTAAAGGTTTTGCGGATTTGTATATAAACATATCATGATGTTTGTAGTGTTACAATTATGATAGGTTACCAATGGGCTGACTCGGTAACAGTCGGTATGCTCAAGATTTTGGAGTTATCGCATGATCTACATTTTGAACAACATCACTCGTCGTTAATGGGTTGGTACTATCCGTTTGCTTAATTCCGGCTATTATTATAGGCAACCTCAACGTGACATTTAGGGTAGGTTTCTTCTAATAGATTTCCATTCACGTTTGATACTATCGGTCATTTCGGTTGTCAAGACAGTTAGATTTAAAGGGGAAGGACCGATATCTTCATAGTTGGCAGACCGCGGTATCATCTTTTTGAGATGAATTCAGTTGCGATTAAGTCGAACTATTGATGAAGCATTAACTGCGGCTAGTTCCATCTGACTACAAGGTTTATGCCACTAAACTTATTCATGTTTTTGCTTAGCATTTCCCGTTAATCGGTCACGTAGGTACATATAACACTAAGGTTATACCTGTGGATTTTGCATATAATTTGAGTCGGTCTATTTTAAACTGGTTTTCCTAGGCACCATTTGTCTCCGGTAAGTTGAGGAGTGAGTTATCCCGGCGAACATTTACCTGTTTGATTCGCAATCTGCGCGTTCATCTGGGTAAATGTTGGCTTGTCAGATTATGATGAATATTCTGTCGGCTCTGTGGCAGTATACTCTAGGCCGGGTTTCGATGGTGCCTTCATGACGTTTTTTAAATCACATTCAATTATCGTATACTGGATTCCATTTCATTTAGACGCGTCACAATATAAAAGTGAAGGGTTTTCACCTCCGGCGATGACGCAGTTGGTTGTGCCTTGCTAACCTGGAAAACGTAACAAACACAAGGACAATTATCTCTATTCATATTCGATACCAAATCCGAGGTAACCGATTTGTCGCATTTTATATATACCTCTTATTGAACGAATATTTAGTATGAAATGGTAATTGTGAAGCTATGTGCTTTTCTTTGACCATATATTCTTGAATCTCGAATCTTGAAACACTTGACATACCTCACATTAGGATTTACGGAATTTTGGCAAAACGTACACATGCAGCCGGTGCGCGTTGTTTTCCTTTCGGGGTCAACTGGTCATAAATGTGAGCAGCACTGTTCATTGGTGTGTGCACAGACAGTGGTTATTTCGAGCAATTGATAAGCAATATCATGTTCACTAATAAAAGCAAAATCAGAATTTAATCCTGCGATACGATTCGTTATAACCGGTCGATGGCGAAGAATAAGATGTTTCTGATGTCTATCCCATTGATGAATTGAAGATTATTAACAGTGTCTCACTCTAGATCCAATATGAAAAAATAAATCTGAATTCGCTCGTATTATTGAATACCTCTACGAAAGCGTTATATCCAGTAAGTTAACTTCGAGTGAACTCCAACAAGCTCCTATATATCCACGTACGTGTAAGTGTAGAAACAGTATATCATTATGATAAGAAGCTCAAATTAATGCAACCGCATTGCACGTATTATTGTATTATGTACCGCCGTGAATGGTACTACCTCCTGCGCTAAACCGAATCCATGGGGTGTCTTGATGAGTGCAATACTTCACAGTTTTCATTTTCTATTTACATTTTTCAACGTAGGGTGACACTTTCTCATTTACTATCAACTATATCAACAACATTTCCGTCGCAGTGCACCCCAAAATTCGTGTCAACCACCATGCGTTAGAATTAATGAATGCAAACATTGGTCAATCTTTGTCCTCACATGGCATATGTTTGAATAGCAAAAGTGCAACCATATTATATTTTCCAATGCGAATAGACGGCGATGTTTAGCTGTGCACCAAAATTTTCCTCGGGTAACATTTACCGGATTCATTTTTGGAAAATGCGAGAGCTTTAAATGTGTCTGAGTTACAACGGTTGACACTTTTAGCTGCTCCGATTAAGTGACCGCCCAATTCCTGAAAGTTTGGTAGCTGTCATTATTTGATCTTCGACTTTGTTCTCTCTTCATCCCAGCTAATTTAAATAAAAAATGATGTTTTCTCTCATTGTTCAACACCTACTTTCGCAGCTTGCTGGAAAATGACTTCTTGCTAATTAAAAGAGTTATTGAGTTTATCTCCATATTGAGTTGGGATTTTGTTAATTAAATCCGATATATTTTTGTCGATCGTAGCTTCAATGTTGCATCAAACGAATCTATGTCACTTCTTCTTATGGTGCACATCAACTCCACAAGTCTCTTGTTGCCTACACGTTTTTCCCATCCACCCCAATTCAATATCTTATTCCATATTGAAGTCCCAACAATTTCAGAATATATATTGTTTCTTAGATCACTCGATTCTCAGTTAAACAATCAATTGCTATTTCTAAATGAAGATGCGCCTGACTGATGTTGGATCCTCCTCGTCATTTTTCTAAGTTCATATTCTAAGTACATTCTCCGATCTGTCTAGGGCAACCAGACAGTATCGCTGCACAATTACAGACTTTTGTCAAGGTCGTTCAATCTAGGCACGCCAAAACTCGCACTGATATGGAAGTATTGATCGTTTTTAATCAATTGAACATAACTCGCCGATTCGAATCAATATAACAGCTTGGCTTCAGTAGCTTGGCTTCACTTTCGTTCATCTAGTTGGTTAATTGTACATATATATACAAATGAGCTGTAAATAAAACGATGCATTCTGTCAGTCGTCTTCTACCACTTTTGTGAGTGTTGGGTCAGCCGGAACTCGCTCCAAAAACCCAACAGACTTGGCGACGAGAAAATGGCTATCAGCTTTGAGCAAATGCAAGCATTACTTCAGCAACAGCAAGCACAGTTCGAAAAATCACAGAAGCATCTCATTGAACTTTTTTCTCAGAAGCTGAATATCAAGAAGAACACAAAGAACAGACACAGCAGCAATCAATTTACTCAATCGCAGCATCCATCACAGAGTTTCATTTTGATACAGAATCGGGAACAACATTCAATGCTTGGTTTAAGAAATACGAAGACATTTTCAGAGTTGAACTTGCGGGTCAAGGTGATGCATGGCTTGTTCGCCTATTGTTGAGAAAACTTGGTCCTGTTGAGCACGAACGCTACACTAACTACATTCTTCCAAAATGTGCTCGAGGGTTCAGCTTTGACGAAACCATTGCAACACTCACGACAATCTTTGGAGAACAACCATCCTTATTCAGTGTTCGTTACAACTGTCTCAAACTGATGAAAAAGGAAACAGACGACTACACTACGCATGCTGCTATCATCAATCGAGAGTGTGAAAGATTCAAGCTCGGTTCGATGACACCAAATCAGTTCAAATGCTTGATGTTCGTTTGCAGTCTTCAATCACCAGCAGACGCAGACGTTCGAACAAGAATTCTGAGCAGACTGGAGCACGAGCCGGAAATGACCCTTCAAGACATTGCAGCCGAATGTCACAGAATGGTGAACCTCAAGCATGATACCAAGTTGATTGAAAGCGCCGGACAGAAAATAGAGCCTCAAGTGTACAAGAACACAGCAGCACACAGTAGTTCACAAAGTCCTCCCAAAAAGTCATTGAAACCCAAAAGTGCCTGTTGGAATTGCGGTGGATGGCACTATTCGAAAGATTGTCCGTTTAGAACTCATAAGTGCCGCAGGTGCAATCGCATTGGTCACAAAGAGTCACATTGCAGAAAAAAACTATTGGACCGGTGCAAACAGTCTTCATAATCCAAAATCGAATGGAAACCTGGGCAGAATCAATACTGTCATTGCAACCTTTGAAGCAGATTGGGCAAGCAGACGTAAATATGTCGCAGTGAGAATTCAAGGCAAGACCTTTTCGTTGCAAATTGACACCGCCTCAGACGTCACATTGATTTCCTGTTCAACGTGGAAGCAGATTGGTTGCTCAACTGTCTATCCCATGGAAATGAATGTGCGAAATGTCTCTGGTGAACCACTGCGGATTGACGGACAATTTACTTGTAAGATTGATTTCAATAGTGAGAAAGCAACTGGTTTAGTTTACTTGACGCCTCATGATAAACTTGATTTGCTTGAAATCGATTGGATAGAACGGCTAACTTTGCTTAGTGTGCCTTTGAAAGATCTGTGTTCAACAAAAACTGCAACTGTGCGCCAGACAAATTCTTCATCAAAAACAAGTCGACAGCTGATGCGCAAACATGGTTACAATATTCGGAACGAATCGCATCAAGGTGACAATGATTCTACAAAGCAGACAATTTTCAACTCAGGCTTTTCAAACGCAGCTAGGCTTTCAAGAACAATCAACGCTCGTGATAAACAACCACGCAGGCAGCAGTTTTCGAAACTATAAAGAAAGCAAATTTATTGGTGGCCGTTTCACAAGATCAAGCGACTATAAAGAGGAACTGGTTTTTGGTACAGGTGGTCCACGTGGGTCTGAGGTGAATGCTCCAGAGAAAAATGCAACTCGTGGTTTACGAAAGCAGTATAAAGATTCCCATGCTTTGACACCGCATGTTTCTCAAAATGAACCTATCAGCACTGATGAACAATAGCAAAGAGTCGACAACCGTCTTGCTGAACAACATCGCACAGACGAGACACCAGGAACAAGATACCGAACACGAAGAAGAACAATGATTCAAACATTTCAAATCGATCCAAGAAACAAGGCGTACATAGACCGAAGGTGAACGTCCTCTTTTTTGGAGGTGTCAAGGTCGTTCAATCTAGGCACGCCAAAACTCGCACTGATATGGAAGTATTAATCGTTTTTAATCAATTGAACATAACTCGCCGATTCGAATCAATATAACAGCTTGGCTTCAGTAGCTTGGCTTCACTTTCGTTCATCTAGTTGGTTAATTGTACATATATATACGAATGAGCTGTAAATAAAACGATGCATTCTGTCAGTCGTCTTCTACCACTTTCGTGAGTGTTGGGTCAGCCGGAACTCCCTACAAAAACACATCAATTTTAAATGCAGCACATTGCCTGGATCAGGTTTGTGTCATTCGCTACATGTAAATCTTTAGTAATTTTGTGTTGAAATTAAATCAAATCCCCAAAACTGGTGTTCACAAATAACGTCATTTTGTTGTTCATTTATTCCTCACGATCATCATTCAAATCTATTATCACGATAATTTTTCTTGGTTGACTGGGTAAAATGCAAGATATGTCGTCGATTAAAAATTTACATTTCGGTAATATTTTGGAGACATCGGCAGTTTACTCGATTCCAGATTGTTTATTTGTATTCAACGTTGCTGGGATAAAAATAAGCTAAACAAAATTTACTGCTTAACCGATAAATATTATTGAAAAAGTGAACACACTATTATTTCGGAAAACGTGTTTCAGTTTATTTTGGGTCACGGTAAATAATTTTAAAATTCTTTTGACAAAGATATATTTCAAGTCTACTTAAAGCCTTGCAATTCCTTCAAGAACGAAGTAACTTATGATAATTTTAGAAGAATCCTACGCCACACTATCAAGTAAATTACCGTTATTTTACTTGCATCCACATCATACAATTATATAATAAGCGACGGAATAAGATCTGATATGAAGTATTATTTTTATTACCAAAACTAGAACCTAGCGAAATTCCTTCTCCTAATATACCACTGGACAAAGACGATGGAGGATTATAACTGATTTACCGCGTTTAACCGCGAAATATTCACGAAACCTTGTTGCGCTAATCACCCTGCACGTGATTAGGAGCTTAGAAATCTCATGTTTTCAATTCGTTATACCAATTTGTTATCTATACATTGATACTTAATTTGATTGTTTATGGCGATTATATCAAACAACATATTCATTTAAGATCTACCAGAAATAATGATGGTTGTATTATTATCATATAAGGCATGCGGTTATTCATAAGGTCAGAGGTTTCTATGTTTTAGGCTCTCTAAGTTAAGAAAAAATGCAATACTGATGAAATTGAAAATAATGCACATAATAATGATGAAACGTTTATGAAGTACATTGAAAAACATCTTGCGATTCTCGATGAATTAGAGGTATCAAGTGTTGCATGCAATCGGAATTCATATAAATAACCGGAATTAGCAAATCAAGAATGCTCCTTTCAAAATTCGCTAATTTATCATTGAAATCGTTTCCTTACGAAATGAGTCAGGTTTATTGATGGTTTCATGCTACAACGTATGTCTGCTGTCATCACAACATCAAGTAAACCTCGCGAAAATTATGTCAACCGCAAGCTTTGAGCTGAACAAATGAATGAAAATTAACATGCATGGTATATTAAAATGCAAGGAATTCCTGTGAAATTTAGTTGCTAGAAATTTAAATTTAATTTTTGCTGGCAAATTGATGTGAAATCACGTACACATGTTTACTTACCTGAATCGGGAAATATTTTGTATTCGAAATGATTCACGTGCTTTGCAGTAGTTTTGATTACTGGAATCAATACAGCGGGCCAATTCGTTGGATAGTTCGTATAGTTTTCAGAGTAATCCAATTTTAGTTTAATATTTCCACGAAGGTGAAAGATGTTATCAAATTTTGGCTTATAAACTTCGGTAAGAACAATGTCAGTTCCTACTTTGGAAAATTGTTCCTCCATCTAGTTAGATTTTAAAAATAGTCACAAATGTAGTTTACCTTTTTAGTAAAATCATTCAGCAATGCATTTGTTACATTTTTATTCGTACAGTAGTGATTCCCCCATGTGGTGTACCTTTCACATAGTATGTAGGCCGTAAATTCTGAGAAACAAGAGTTACGGTGCTCAACTGCGTTATATAGCAAAAATC